>BQNB010089022.1:0-22869 GCA_026074375.1 Tanacetum coccineum
CCTTTTCCAGCATTGGTGGACGATTGTCAGCACCCGAAAGAATTGCTTTGTCAGCTAGAGTCGTCATTGAGATATTTGTATGTTAAAAGATTACTTGGTTGATCGAACGGTGGTAGAAAGAAATTGTGTTTAATTAAGTTGCCTTTTAAGTGTTTAAATCCTTAAACTACGTGGGATTTTACAATTCTTGATAAAACCGGAAAAAACAAGTTAATGTTTCATGGGATTTTACAAATCAAATAAATAAACTGTATAATTTAGAAAAATGAATTGTTCGATTTCCCTTAATGGAATTGTTCGGTTTCCACTAAAGTAGGGTTGTTCGGTTTCCACTGAAATAAGGTTGTTCGGTTTCCACTGAAACAAGGTTGTTCGGTTTCCACTGAAATAAGGTTGTTCGACTTGAGTTGTTCGACTCAGTTGTTCGACTTGAGTTGTTCGACTCAGTTGTTCGACTTGAGTTGTTCGACTCAGTTGTTCGACTTGAGTTGTTCGACTTGAGTTGTTCGACTCAGTTGTTCGACTTCAGTTGTTCGACTTCCACTACTACGAAACCCAAAAACTTAAAAACACAAAAGACACCTTTTTGATGATTGTTTTGCAAAAATACTTGTATAACTAGTGTTACTAACCCTATAGGAACAAGAAAAATAAAACTTTAAGGTTTTTTAAGCTGAAAATTTTAAAATCAAGATTTTGTTCTTTATAAAGGTTTTGAACACAAAAGATGACCAAAAATGATATTTTTCTAGATTCAAAGCTTGTACACCTATATCTTAAAGATACTAGATCAGATTTACCAAGGTAAATAATCCATTAGTGTACACAATAGCTTTGGAATCAAAAAAGAAAAAATAAAGGACGATTTGTGCAAAAACAAACGAACCAAAAAGAAAACTTAAACACAAAAACTAAACACACCACTCCATGGCTCTTGATACCAATTGAAGAATACAAGTAATCTTTGATATGAGATGGGAAGGAACTTAGTGAGAGAGAGTGGAAGGAAGGATGTATTCTAGAGAGAGAAAGTAAGAAACATGTAATTCATAAGTGAAATGAGAATACAAAACCAACCAACACCCTCTCCAAGGCATGGAGAGGGTATTTATACTACAATATTGGCCGGCCATGGGCCTTGGGAGGCTTTCCATGGGCCTTTGGGCCATATTAGCTTATCATACTAGACATTGACTAACTACGGAGAAGTCTTGATTTTAAATCTTTGCCTTAATCAGAGTTCGATCAGAGTTCGATCAAGACTTCTCGTAGACTTCTCGTAGTCTTCACGTATTATAATCGTTAGGTTGATGGTGGAACTCTACGAAGAAGTCTTGAAGTTTCCACTATGGAACGTGAAGACCAATTTCAAAAGAAGTATCCGCACCTCTTCACAAAGACCGCACCGTCGTCAAGTACCGCGTCTTACGCCTTGAGGACAAGGCTCATTTAACAGGGGAAGACTATAACACCTAGTGTTTTTAGGTCATTTTACGACGTCATTCATTTCACTATTTATTTTTAGTCGTGTACGCGTTACTTTTAATTTTAATGTTAAGTTATATTGGCTGTAAGCTAAAAATTATCATTCAACGTAAACGGGCATCAAACAATTCAATGTTTACGTCAATCAAGTGTTAGATAATTATTTGAAAGATAATTATTAACTTTGCGCATTTTATTTTTATTGGTTACGTAAAGTGTTACATTTCGCGAAAAAATACATTTAGGCATTCACTTAACCACCAAAACTTATCTAGGCTTCAACAAATAACCATTATTATACCCAATACCAAAAGTTTTATAAAACTTCACCTATGTTATTCATCATAGCTGAATTTTACATACAAGAACTAAATGCTACAAGTATACTCTTTATACTTAATCTATACATC
The DNA here is from genome assembly GCA_026074375.1 of Tanacetum coccineum. Classification (NCBI taxonomy): domain Eukaryota; kingdom Viridiplantae; phylum Streptophyta; class Magnoliopsida; order Asterales; family Asteraceae; genus Tanacetum; species Tanacetum coccineum. The sequence continues at coordinate 1,896 of BQNB010089022.1, forward strand.
CTAAAACTTTAAGTTATACTAGAATTTTACTATAAGATATCAAAGACTTTCCTAGTCCCTCCCCCCCCCTTAAAATTCATAACCAATGAACACCTTAGGGGACCAAGAGCACACAAAAACTCTACCAAGTACTTGTACAAACCTTAGACTTATGAAACCTAGCCATGACTAGTGAACTTGACCAATGTTCTCCTTGTTTCATTCATCTTGTCTTAGACTTTCCTAATAGTATTATTGACTAGCTCTTGATATAAATACATGCATAAACTAAAAAGATATCACACACATCTCATTCCTTAATAAAAACTTCACACAATCTCTTTGTTCTCCCCTCCCTAGCCTACGACTCTAAACAACACCCCTAAATAATCCATACAATTTTTCTTACCAAGTATTCAAATATTCTAGTATCATAACTAAGATATTCTAAGGTTTATTAAAAGCTTGGATTAGCATTTCCAAGGGTTAAGCAAGAAAAGTTCAAGATCAGGGTTTCTTAGAAAGTTAGAGTTTTCTAGTCTTGGAAGCTTGGGTTTAGATTCTAAACTAGGGTTTAGAACTTGTTTCTCTTCATCATACTTCATCTTAAGGTCATCTAAAAACCCTACACTCTTTACATTTGCGATTTTATGTGTATATAATATTTATATAGTGAACCACCATCTAGGAAATATGTTAAGATGTAAAATAGATTATTACTCTTGATCATGGTTTGAAATACTTTTTTTCATATGCTATATTGATGTTAAAAACGTGTTGGAATGAAAGTATATATATTATACAAGTATGTTTTAATTTATAAAAGTATATATAGATTAATTGTTTAAGAGTTTATTTATTAAAGCTTATAAATAAACAAATGAAAGGACTTGCTATTCTTGGATAAATGATGGATTAGACGACTTAAAATATATGGGACTTGTAGTAGGAAATATGGTAGAGGACTTGTAGTATTACATTTATGCCAAAAAGTTAATAAAGATAAGTTTAAACACTTTTTATATAAAAACTCCAAACATTCTGTTTAAATCAAAAAATAAATCATCTATTTTACATTTTATTAAAATACTACATGTCATGACGATCGTAGGCATATAGAAAACTCGAAAATCCAAGCTATAACGAAGAAGATACGCCATTTGCAAGTTTACGATAATAAATACTTTTATAAAAATAATTTTATAAAAAGTAGATCCTACCGGTTTAGGTTGGATCATGGGTTTGATTACCTATGCACTAACCACCTTAATAGCTCATAAATTACAAGTACATGGTCGGTCTTTTGAGTATTCCATCACGGATCAGAACCAAAATCATTGAAAAGTTCAATCAAAGTGTTTGATTAATATCAAAAGGTTTACACTTTGAGAGTTTTTCATTATCACTAAAAGCTCCCCTTTAACATGTGCATCGTAATCGTAGTACATGCTAGGTGTGGAGTGCATTAAGTCCATTTTATTTGATCACATCTTTCAATACAAGTTAGATCCAGGTTAATAACATTTTCTCCCCTTATCTAAAATGTTAATCCCTTAATATTTTGGATATCAATTGAAGAAATGTCTGGGGACAAAATGTTACATACAATCTATAAGGAACATTTTACTGCTCCCCCTCAATGTTTGAGGGTATATAAGACAGTGTTGTGTGAGAAAATCAATAATTGGAAACTTTTGAATTTACTAAGAAATTCTTGAAAGTTTTGTACTCGAGCACTCCTTAGAATCACCATTAAGTCTACACTATATATATTCACAAGATTATTATATACGAGGTTTGACCTGAATGATGAGAACATCATATGATAGAATCATATGGTTCTTTTGTCGCAGTCGTAGGTCTCCTTCGTATAATCTCCCACCAACGAGCTTTTCTAAGCTGCTCATTAACCTTTTTTCTTTTAAGAAGTTGTCAATCTGATCTTTCTCTGTCCAAGCACTCTTTGGTATTGCTTCAACTTTCTTTCCAAGTTACGAAAGTCTTTGCTTCAAACTTTGAGTATGAAGCAGATTCAGATTACTTGATGTAAACCTTGAGCTTGTGTGGTTGGTGATCGTCGGCTGTTGATGTTGTTCTTAGCTTCCCCTAAACAGCAATTCTTTCTTGAGTGATTCAGACCTTTCTTGAAAGCCGCATCTAGCTAATCTTTAATATATAAAGCCTAGATTTCAGAACGTACATTGTTTAAACCCTTTCAAGATTTGTTATTTGCACCACCAAAGTCAAATTAAGTTCCCAGATGGGCGCGCATTTCTCTCTTCAGGATATTGATGATATAAATTGCAACACCAAAGTCAACTAAGTCTCGAATGTCACAATTATTCCCTCTAAGTAGTCAAAATGATAACACCTAAGTCAACTAAGTCCCAAATGTACTCATTTCTTTCTGTAGAATACTGACTGACTTAAGGAATCATCATACCTATGTGTACCTCTTTTATCAAATACTTCTACTTCTTTTAAGAATAAGCTTAGGGATTGACCATTTGAAGAAGCATTAATTGAATCAGAAAGAACTTTTCTCACGTTTTAAGTAATTATACTCCCAACACTTCCCCCTGGGACTCAAATGATGCATACTGACTAATGACGAGATGTTTATTCCACCATGTGATTGAAATAGTGCACCCGAAAGATTCAAAAAGGCCTAAAATCAAAAGAAGCTAACCTCAAAAGACAAAAGAAAGCTAACTCCTCACAGAAGGCCATTGGAACACTATCAATTATTACATATAAAACTTCCCTATTGCGGTTTTGATACCTCGGAATTAGCAAAACCTTGTACGCACATATACTCGAGATTGTGTTTGAGGTATAACTAAGCTTAGATCTATCCCGTGAGAATCAACTACAAGGCTATTAATTCTAGTTGATTATTTCCAAACAATCCTAAGTCTTTTACAACTATGAGGTGTTGGCAATATTAAGCGAATGTCGTTTAAGGCCTGAACTCCTGGACTCACTAAGTCTTAAATTTCAAATAAGTCCCTAAAGTTTGATACAAATGAGATCAAAAGCTTGTGTAGTTAAAATCCATTAACTCCCCTTAAATTATGATCCGTCATTATTAAAAACTTTATCCTTTTATTTCGTGACTTAATTGATAAGTGAAAACTTTTTTTTTAAAAGATTATTTGATGACACTTTCTCCCCCTCAAATAAAATGACCCGTTTTCTCATTTAAGAGCTGTTTGTCTTTGTCTTGAGTGGTAGGAATTGTCATTTGAAAATATTTTTGTGATTGATGACATACTGATTCACTATGAAGACAAACTTTTTTACCAATTTAAAATTAGATTTTATTATTTTTGACTCTATTAAGGCACTTTGAGGGGGACTCGGACAACTTATGGTTATATAGGAAGCATGGGTTGTGATGCAAAGTAATCACAAGCCTTTGCATAGCCATAAAGTAGACCATGCCCGAGAATAAATTCCCGTTGAGAGGTCGAGTTTCCTTTCTGACGGAATACTTGCCTTTAAGATGATGTCCGGGTTACTATCTGAAATAATAGCAAGCCATTTGGCATGTTTTGAAAACATTTGGAACTTCTGGTTGAACTTCATTTACAGCCTCATATAATTGTTGAATGACATTTCTAAGACAGTAAATGTTTTGTCATTCTTTATATTTTATCATTTTTTAATTTTTTTCTTTGGTTTTATGAAATTTATATTTTTGTATTTTGTTATTATAAGAAATTTTGAAAAATGAAAAATCTTTTTGGTTTTTATGGTTTTAATATATATACATATTATACATGATATTTGAATAGGTACCACCACTATTTAATCAAATATCTGCCAATTGTTTCAGAGTCTCCGGCGTAAAACTCCGCATACCTAACTTGTTGATAAGAAATTCAATTCTATCTCTGCCAAGAGCTTTAGTGAAGATGTCCGCTAGTTGATACTTCGTATTGACAAAGTAAAGTTCGATCACCCCATTCTCAACATGCTCCTTGATAAAGTGAAATCTGATGTCTATTTGCTTTGATCTGAATGAATTGAACATTGTTGCTGCATTAAGGCAAAAACGCTTTTGTTATCATAGTACATGGATTTTTATTGAAATCCAAAAGCCATAGTTGGTTAAGTTGTGAATGCTTTCCATAGGACTGAGCTCATGACCAGATCCGTGAAAACAGCAATACATTCAGCTTCCGTACTGGATATCGCAGCACTTTTCCGCCTTTTAGACGACCAACTAACAAGTATATCTCCCAATAGCTGCATACTACCAGATGTGCTACGGTATGTATCTTGACAACCAGCAAGATCCGCATCTGCAAATGCTGTTAGAGCAATCGAAGAATCCTTCGGATACTATAGTCCCTGATTGATAGTTCCTCTTAGATATCGAAAGATCCTTTTGACTGCATGTAAGTGCTTTCCAGTAGGCCGAGCCTGATACCGGGCACACATGCATATAGCAAATTGTAGGTCAAGTCTACTGGCTGTGAGATAAAGGAGGGTGCCTATCATACCACAATAATGTGACGGATTAATGGATTTCTGTTAGGAAAATATTGTAAACGGACTTAATACTGTTAGTATTAATGTTAAGTCTGTTAGTTATAGTTAGTACTGATAAGGATAGTTAGTACTGTTAGTAATAGAAGTTAAGTCTGGTAGAGCAAGTTAAGTCTGCCAGCTTTAACTTAGGTCTGGCAGTATTAAAGTTAATACTGTTTTATCAAATAGTTAAGTCTGGTTGTAATAGTTATCTCTTAGCGTTATTCTAGGAAGAGATAAGCATTATCTCTTAACGCGTTTAGGGTTCCTTAATCTTATAAAAGGAACGTAGAATAGTATTGAAAAGATATATGAGTTGATTGAGCGTTCACAATCAAATAGTAATAGTAATAGCAAGTTTAGTATATTGTTCTTGTGTTCATCTTGGTATAGATATTGATATTCCGCGTCAATATTTATATTCTCTGTTATCGTCTCTCATAGTTTCTTTGGATTTATCTAAAGGGCTATAAGTCGTGTATCTTTGTAAGGTAATTTAGATCCATGTTGATAAGGACCTACAAGTGGTATCAGAGCCACCAAGGGGACTTTACACAAGATTGAACATAGATCAAAACCTTTTAGTCCACCAAATAATCATGTCTGCACACGATGATTTTTCTCTTCATGATGATGAGGAACTTTCTCTTCATGATGATGCATCTTTGGCTGGATCACAACCAGCATCCAACAAAGGAGATGCTCCTGCTAAACCACCACAAATTATCACCACAAATACACTTTCAAACATCAAACTGCCCGTTCTTCAAAAAGATGATTATGATACGTGGGCGATGGAGATGGAACATTTCTTGGGGGGGGGGGAAAGTATATTAGATAATGAAGGTGGTGGAAAAAAGTGATTCAAAATGGGAATCAAAGAAAGCGAGGTCACCAAATGTAGGATGTGTATGAAGTGTTCTTCCTCCTACCTCTACAGAAGAACAGTTTGCTGATGAGAAAGAAGGAAAAAGCGAGACTCTGTTGTAAGGCTGTTCCAAAGATCATCTCAGACGTTTTCATAGGAATGAATGGATGATGCCAAAGAGATTTGGGCAGCTATCAAGACAAGGTTTGGTGGTAATGCTAACTCTAAGAAAATGCAAAAAGCTGTTTTGAAACAACAGTTTGAGGCATTTACTATCTCTTCTAAGGAAAGCTTGGAGAAAGGGTATGATAGGTTTCAAAAACTACTATCACAGTTGGATGCCCTTGGTGCTAGTGTGTCTGATGAAGATGCAAATCACAAGTTCTTGAGGTCCCTTCCTCCTGCGTGGGACAGTTTAGCTATGACAATGAGAACGAAGAAGAATATTGACACACTGTCAATAGATGATTTATACAATAATCTGAGTGTATTTGAACAAGACATCCAAAAGACATCATCTTCTTCCTGGCATTGATTAATGTGGCTTTTTATATACAGCCAAGCCTCTTCACGGCAAGCACAAGCCAATCCAAAAGCTCAGGAAAGTTTTTGTTCGTATACCACTTCTTCTTCCAAAGCAAAAACCAACAGCTACTCTCTGGTCTTGCTGATGAAGTTATCCAGTCGTTTTCTAGCCACAAAAATGCTGATGATGTAGATTTGATACATGAGATCTAGATCCAAATTGATGACCTGGTTGGAAGAGATGGATATAAAATTGGCAGATTGCTATGACTGCCACAATGATCAAGTTAGGGGAGGATGTTAGAAAATATTATAACGGACTTATTACTGTTAGTATTAATGTTAAGTTGTTAGTTATAGCTTAGTAATGATAAGGTAGTTGGCAAGTACTGTTAGTAAATGAAAGTTAAGGTCTGGTAGAGCAAGTTAAGTCTGCCAGCTTTAACTATAGGTTGGCAGTATTAAGTTAATACTTTTTATCTAATAGTTAAGTTGGTTGTAATAGTTACTCTCTTAGCGTTATTCTAGGAAGAGATTAGCCTTATCTACTTAAAGCGTTTTGGGTTCCTTAATATTATAAAAGGAATAGTAGAATAGTATGAAAAAAGGATTTATGAGTTGATGAGCGTTTCACAATCAATTTAGTAATTAGTAATAGAAAGTTTAGTATATTGTTTTGTGTTCATCTTGGTATAGTATTGGATATTCCGCGTCAATATTTATATTCTTCTGTTATCGTTTCTAGTTTTTTGGTTTTATCTAAAGGCTATTAAGTCGTGTTAAGGCTCATTTAGATCTTGTTGACAAGGACCTACAAGTGGTATCAGAGCCAGGTTTAAAGGTTGAATGTTTCAATTGCCACAATACTGGGCATTTTGTTGGCCAAAGAGGTGGATGGAAAATGCATTGGCTTTGATAAGAGATAAAGTTGAAATGTTTCAATTTCGCACAATACTGGGCATTTTGCTTGGGAGTGCAAGTTTAAAGGTTCAAAGGAAGGACGCAGGCAGAATCACAAGCAGGTAGAGGTCAGGATTTCAAGCCAGTGAGAACTGAAAAGGAAGCTTTGATGACTATTGATGAAGGTCAGATCAATTGGGTAGAGCAGACTACAGATGAGGAACTCAATCATGCTCTCATGGCCTTCACTGTGAATAATGAGGTATCCATGTGTTCTAAATTATGTTTAGATTCATACAATGCACTTCAAGCTAAGTATGATGAATTGCAATCTGAATATGGTACCCAAGAAGCTGCCTTAGTTGCCCATAAGCTAGCTGTTAAGAAATTAGAATCTCAGCTTAAAACCTCCCACAAACAGCAATCATCCTTAAATGAAAAATTAAATTTTCAGGCAAATCAAATTTTTGAAAAAGATGAAAAGCTGAAAAAGTATAGAAGAATAGGAATGAAAGCTGTGAAAGATAAAGATGTTTTACAAAAAATTGTTGATTCTTGGTTTGCTTCTTCTAAAAATCTTTGGAAGCTAGTTGATTGTGGGATGAGCTCAACAGTTAAGATGGGTTTAGGGTATGGCATCAAATCTAATGATGAGGTCCTAGGATATGAGGAAGAAATAAGTAGAGGTATTTTTGCTTTTAGGGAAAGAGATGCAGGAAATTATCAAATCCCACTATACAGCAGATTCAAACAGGTTGAATACAAAGGTGTCCCTCATCCTCTTAGTGGTGATTATACCCCTAGAGAACAGGAGGACATAGATGATTCTCTGTATGAGTATGGCAAACATGGACCTCAACCTAAAACTCCTAGTCCTACAGTGTCTAATGCAAGTTCCATTGTTTTCTCAGCTTCCATCTCATGACAGTGATGGGGAGTTTGGAACTATGTTTAATGCAAATTCCACTGTTTACTCATCTTGTCAATCCAATTACAGTGATGGGGACCAAGGAACTATATCTGACCATACAGTCCAGGATAACCCTCAATATACTTTTCTATTGGGCAGGTTCCGTAGCTACCCCAAACGATCAACCACATGTTGCCTGACCCCCAACAAAACAGATGACCCTAGTTGTGCAAGATGGTAAAAACTCCTTTTAGGGGGGGGCAACCAATTAGAACACCAGTGTCTCCTTCACTTATTCCTTCATATAACAAACAAAATTGGAATCAGAGAATGGAAAGGGAATTAGGTGCAGGCTATTCTTTTGAAAGAAAATCATGTTTTGTGTGTGGAAGTCTTAGTCACTTGATTAAGGATTGTGACTATTATGAGAAAAAGATGGCAAAGGAAGCTGCTTTTAAGAGCACAAGGGTAATTCATGCAGATGTTAGGCAAGCTACACCAGTCTGGACTAACTCAAACAGGGTGAATAAAGCAAATCAATTCACTCCCAGACCTGTACAACTAAATAACATTAGACCCAATTTTAGTACTGCTAGCAGAACTTATATAAATCTGGTCGGGTATAATGTTAATTCTTGAAAAAGAAAAATGTTAGTTCTGGTAGTTTGCATGTTAGTTCTGGCACTCATATTAAGTCTGGTACTTCTAGTTTTAATACTGGCAAGCAACACGTTAATTCTGGTAGCATGTATGTTAATTCTGGTACTAAAAATAAGTCTGGTAGTTCTAGAGTTAATGCTGGCAAACAAAATGTTAATTCTGGTAGAGTGCATGTTAATACTGCCAGAATAACTAGACCAAGTTATTATACAAAACCCGACTTCCAGGGTTGTATTTTAAAAGTCAAGACATGTTTTTCAAAACAAATATCACCTGAAAATTAGGGAACCCTTTTCAGGAAATACAGCATTAAAGTCAAATTATATATGGACTGTTAAGGGCAAAATGGGTACTGCTGTTAAGACCTTAGCAGGTTGTGTTTGGAGAAAAACAACACCACTCTCCAATACCAATAGTGGACCAACCCCTGATTCAAATGATAATGTTTCTAGAGGTCCACAAGGCAGACCCAAGCTCTGTGAAGGCATGGGTCCCAAAGAGAAACTAATCTCTTTTTGTATGTGCAGGATCATCCACTGAAGCATATGGAGCATAGAGGTATTTTTGATAGTGGATGTTCTGGGCACATGACTGGTAACAGGGCCCATCTTGAAGATTATCAAGAACTAAACAAAGTGGGATCTGTTACTTTTGGAGGAAGTAAAGGAAGTATAAGTGGTAAAGGTACTATTAGATTAGGAAATTTAGTTTTTGATGATGTGGCTTTTGTGAAAGAACTTGGACATTTTAACTTATTCTCCATATCTCAGATATGTGATAAAAAGCTAAATGTACTTTTTACTGAAAAAGAGTGTTTTGTGGTGTCCTCTGACTTCAAGATGCCTGATGAAAATCAGGGTTCTTCTTATAGTTCATAGCACACAACATGTATACTTTTTGATTATGAAAACTTGTTTGATTTTCAAAAGGATACACTTGTTTTATTAGCATAAAGCCTCATCTATGAAGCTTTAAAATTGTGGCACAGTGAGGTTAGGTCACCTTAACTTTCAAAATAAATTTTAATATTAACTTGACTAAAGGATAATCTAGTTAGAGGGTTCCTTCCAAGAGTTCAAAAATGACCAAACTTGTGTTGGTTGTCAGAAGGAAAGAACACAAGGCTCTTGTAAGGCCAAATTGATAGATATGTAACACACCCATTTACATACCTTGATATGACTTATTGGACCAACTTCTGTGAGATGTATCAACCATGCAAGTTACTGTCTAGTGATTACTGATGACTGTTCAAGGTTTTGTTGGTTTTCATTTCTAGCAAAAGGATGAGACTAGTAGCATCCTAAGCTTTTATAAGACAGATAGAACAACTAATCAAAAGTAAAAAATCATTAGATCAGATAAATGGGACAGAATTTAAAGGAACAGGGGTCATGCTGAGTTCTGTGGGTAAAAGGGTATTAAACAAGAGTTATTGGTAATGCCAAGAACTCCTCAGCAAAATGGGGTTTTGCTGAGAGAATGAATTAGACCTTATAGAGGTGCTAGCTATGCTAGCTGACTCCATCTTGCACTTTCTCTTTTTGGAGAAGCAGTCTAATATGGCTTTGCTATACCTTCAAAAGGGTAAGGGTGTGACCAAGCCTAAGAAAACAAAACACCTTATGAGCACTCTTGTTTGGCCACACAATCCTTTGCTACATAAGACCATTTGAGGTACCATGTGGACCTTTCTCAATACTCTCAGCCCACTAGGAAAGTTTGTGGAAAGTCTGATGAGGGTTTTCTTGTTGGTTACTCTTCTGTCGGGAACAGTAAAGCCTTAGGGTTTATAATTAGTTGGTTACTCACTAAATAGCAAAGCCTATAGGGTTTATAATTTAGTAACCAAAAGAGTAGAAGTAAATCTGCATGTTAATTTTCTTGAAGATAAACCCAATGTCAAAGGAGTAGGATATAGATGGATGTTTGATATTGACTATCTTACTGATTCTATGAACTATATTCCTGTGTCTTTGGAGAATCAAGCTAACCCACATGCAGGTGATTCAGAAGTAACTAACAGTGCAGGTACTCCAACACCTATTGCTTCTGAGGAAAAAGATGAGGAAGTAGAGCTTATTGTTGTGCCTTCAGCTGTAAGGATTCCTGAAGAAAAAGATGAATCAAGGACTTCTTCCACAAATTCAAAGAAAGAGGTTTCCTCTACTGACTCTTTAGAAGACAATCCTAAGATTCAAGCTTTTAGAAGAGAGTTGGAAGAAATTGCCCTAAAGCATTTAGGGACAGTTCCTGAAAACAACACTACCAGTACTTCCTCAGTTAATACTGGTAGTCACACAGTTAATACTGGTAGGCTTGAACATGATGATTCACTTATGCCAGAGCTAGAAATCTTTCACAAGCCTGAGACAGGGATCTTTGATGAGGCATCTTATGATGAGGAGGGTGTGATAACTGATTTCAATAGTCTTCCTACAGAAATTGAAGTCAGTCCTACTCCTACACTTAGGATTCATAGTATTCACCCAAAAAGTCAAATACTTGGTGATCCTAAGTCAGCTGTGCAAACTAGGAGCAAAGTGCAGAACAAATCAGGAGCTCATGCTCTTCTCAGTCATATTCAAAAGCAGCAAAGAAACAATCACAAAGATCAACAACATTGTTTGTTTGCCTGCTTTCTATCTCAGGAGGAACCTAAGAAGATTGCTGAAGCTTTACAAGATGACAGTTGGGTTCAAGCCATGCAAGAAGAACTGTTACAGTTCAAGCTACAACAAGTATGGGTTCTTGTAGATCTACCTCATGGAATGAAGGTGATTGGCACCAAGTGGGTCTACAGAAATAAAAGAGATGAAAGAGGTGTGGTTGTGAGGAATAAAGCAAGATTGGTGGCCCAAGGGTACACACAGGAAGAAGGTATTGACTATGATGAGGTTTTTGCTCCTGTGGCAAGAATAGAAGCTATCAGGTTGTTTTTGGCCTTTGCCTCATTTATGGGGTTCATAGTATACCAAATGGATGTTAAAAGTGCCTTTCTATATGGCACTATAGATGAAGAGGTTTATGTATCACAACCTCCTGGTTTTGTTGATCCTGATCATCCAAATAAGGTTTATAAGGTGGTCAAAGCTTTGTATGGACTACATCAAGCTCCTAGAGCTTGGTATGCTACTTTATCAACATTCCTAGAGAAGCATGGATACAAGAGGGGCACAATTGACAAGACTTTATTCTGGGAAAGGAACAAAAAAAGATACCCATGTTGGTTTCAAGTTATGGTGATGATATCAATTTTTGGGGTATTCTACCAACAAGTCTTGGTGTGATGGAGTTGAAGCCTTGATGAAAGTAGATTTAAATTCGAGTTCCCATGGGTGAACTCACATTTTTCTTAGGTCTACAAGTCAAGCAGAACAAGGGAGGAATCTTCATATCTCAGGACAAGTATGTAGCTGAGATACTCAAGAAATTTGACCTTGTAAATGTGAAAGCTGCAATCACCCCCATGGAGACCAAGTTGCCTTTTACAAAGGATGAGGATGCGTTTGATGTGGATGTACACTTGTACAGATCTATGATAGGTTCCCTCATGTATTTAACTGCTTCTAGACTTGATATTATGTATGCAATATGGTGTGTTTGTTACGTTTTCGGTAACTCCAAGTTTCTCATATCAATGCTGTCAGATGATTCTTCAAGTATCTCAAGGGCAATCATACTTGGGATTATGGTATCCTAGGGAATCACCCTTTGATTGAAGACAATTAGATTAGTGACTTGGTGGATCCAATCTTGAGAGGAAATCCACAAATGGTTATGTTGTCCAATTCTTGGACAAAAGGACTTATCTTATGCAATGCAGAACAGACAATTGTGGCCACTTCAACATGAAGCTGAATATGTAGCTTGCTAAAATTGCTGTGGCATGTATTGTGGTTCAAAATCAATTACCGGACTATGGTTTCAATTTCATGAATACAAATCCACATTGAGTATGGAAATCACAAATCTGCATTGTGTAAAACCCTGTTTTATCATTCTAAGACAAAGCACATTCGAGATTCGTTACCACTTCATAAGAGCTTGTTTATGAGACAGAAGCTCATCAGTGTGGAGAAAATTCACACAGACTTAAATGTATGCTGACTTGTGACCCAAACCTTTTTGATGGACCACGTTTAATTACTTGGTGGGTTAGCATTGGTATGTTTAACAGATAGCCATTCTTTAAGGGGTGGATGTAGTTGTATTGTTTGTTTAATTTGGTAGCTAAGTAGTATTAAGTATGTTAGTTAAGTTTAGGTTAATATGGTAGTTTGTCATATTAATTACTGGTAGTTAAGTCGAGGTTAATTCGGGTGGTTAGTTTCATTCATTCGGGACTATTACAATTTCTTGCAGTATGTTTTTCTTTGTTTTAGACAAATTTTGCAGGCATAGCATGGATGAAAGGGAGGAGTGCCAAGGTTTTTAACTGTTGTACATTTTTTTATACATATTTAATTCTGGTTGAAAAAGAGTTAATTCAGTGACTCTTAATTAATTCTGTTTGACCAAAATTAAGTCTGGTAGTGTAATTGTTAATACTGGTAGGTTATTGTTAATGCTGGTTGCGGGATATTGATTTTTTTTCTGTTTTTATCACGTTTTAATGTTACGTTAGAGATTTTTACGCACAATAGTCGTTGAAACAGAGAAGTTCTATATAGATAAGTTTGATTTCTTTTTCTTACTTTTCTTTTTATTGTTATCCTCCTTTTTGCAAAAGTTAAATTTCCATTTTTAACGAAATAGTCCAAGAGATATCTGTTACCAGGCATCTACTCAATGACGATGCATCAAAACCCAAGTACATTGAATCGATTGTCCAATGGCTCAATTAAAGTATTGTGACAAACACAATCAAGTGGGGTTTTTACGCATGCAGACGAGTGTGCAGGGTGTTTTGTTGCTTTTCGCTGAGTAGTGGATTTTCTTCGAGGTTCCAACCTCAGGTATGCCTTAACTACAAATCCAACTATCTATGACTCCCTTGTAAAACAGGGTTATTGGCAGGGTGCTATGCAATACTAAAGCTGTTGGTCTCTCAGGAAATTAATGACCATGATACATACGGTACACAATCTCTGAGGCGTCAATTAGGGATTCACTTCAATTAGAAGACGCCACAGGAATTACAATGTTGCCAAATGATGAACTTTTTGAGGGAATGGGGCAAATAGGGTATCCTACTGATGGAACCTTCACTTTTTGGAAAAGTTTTTTCACACCCCAATGGAGATACTTAGTCCACCATTCTTTTTCGCTGTATATGCTCATTAAAAGTGGTGGTGGGATAAATTCCGGTAGCAATTTTGCTTCTGCGCTTGGTTTTTGTCTATCCATGGTAGAGTTTATAATTTTTCAAAGCTTATTTTGATTGAATGGTGGCAAAATTGTGAAAGCAATCACAATAGTAGTTTTGATGTACCCTCGATTCTGCAAATGACTTAAAATAGTCAAACGAAGACAAACCACCTTTATCTAGTCTGTGAGCTTGACAAATAGATTTTTGGGACATGAAAAGGTGTTTCGAGGGCACAAGACCTTTATTGCCTTATATTTTACTTGTTGTTCTAAACCCAAAATGCAGGACAAGAACATGCTGATGGTGGCTCCAAATCCTAAACCATCATCATCAACCCTCATACACCTTACACCACCCCCTATCTCTATACATACCACACCACCTATCCCTTAAACCTTCACCTACAACCACCAACCTATCCCTACACATACACCAATTACCTGTCACTGTACTACACCATTAGAGCTACATCTATGGGGGGGAGCGAGCCTATCTCCTGTACACCATCAGCTCTCACCCCCACAGGAACAGGCTCCAGTAAATGCCTATAGATGAATTTACTTCATGAAGTTCTAAGTTGATATCAAGAATTGGACCAGCTTGGTGATGGATCTCAAAACAAACCAAGCTGACCATGGGAAATGCCATAGTGAAGTTAGTCAAGAAAGGGAAAGAAGTGGAAGGGTTTTTGAAAAGGAGGAATTTGGTTTTGTCAGACTCTGAAGAGGAAAAACCTAAGGCTCAAGGGAGGAAAAGTCAAGATGATCCTCTAGATTCTCTAGTTACAGGATGGTTATCCTTTTTAAGACCAAAAGTAAATTCTTCAGGGGAGGAAACATAGTGAAGACATAAGTCCTAATATCTTGAAGCAGCCAAAAACTCCTCTCCAAGGTTGCCTCTTTAAAGACAAGTCTAATTGACAAGGGAAGGAGATACAAGAGAAGAAAAGAGGCAAGGGAAATAAGGTTGTCTCAAGCTTGGTTTTTCAAGAAGAAGTTGATGCTGGTGCTGAACAAGTTAATACTGCTGAAGGAATTAATACTGGCAGTATTAAACTTAGTACTGTTAGTGAAGAAGTTAATACTGCTGAAGGAGTTAATGCTGGCAGTATTAAACTTAGTACTGTTGGTGCTGAGAAGTCTACTTCTTCTCATGATAAAGGCCAAAGAGAAGAAAGCTCCTTATGATCAGTGAAGAACTCCAAAGAGTTAAAAAGAAAAAATTCTACAAGAGGAAGCTAGCCTTGCTGAAGCAATTAGGTTGGATACTTTGCAAAAAGAAAGGGTGGCTAAAAGGTACATTGGGATTCTCTCCTAGCACAAAGGATTGCAGAGAAGAAGAATTGAATTATGAAGCAACAACAAGAAAAAAAAGCTCATAGTTCAGTTGAAGTAGCATTTACACCAAATGAAGCTGGGATTTGATTAGAGCAAAGATTGAAGCTAATGCAGAGTTGTCAAAAAGCATGTAGGAAGTGAATTACAAGGAGAAGAGTTTGCAAAGGAAAATGGTTGTTTTGTTCAATCAAAGGAGAAATATCTTTGCAGAAGAAAGAGATAGAGCTAAAAGAAACAAGCAATGACCCAAATCACAGCTGTAAGACTTATATGATGAATTACTTGAAGAATCAAGGGACCATGGAAGTGATCTCAGCTGAAGAATTTGCGTTTTGTAAGAGTCAAGAAAGGTTTTGATAAGCTCGATGAAAACAGGTTGAGTCCTTTTGCACATAAATTTTGAAAGCCACTAAAGCATAGTTTGGAAAAGATTTGGTGAAGAGCTTCAGACAAAGACTCCAAAAAGAATGAAAGATGTTGAAGCAAAGGATGATGGAGCAACCTAGAAGTCTAGGGAAAAAAGAAGAAAACCAGCCATGGCCAGGAAAGGTTTCTTAAAGTGTTGATAAAGATGACTCTGAAGATTCAGATGAAGTTGGTGAGCAAGAAGAGTCTGTCACAGGTACTAAAACTCCGATTAATCCTGTTCCTGTAGATATGAAAACACCCAGTATAGCCACCTATAAGATCATTAAGCAAGGAGAAAAAGGAGCATACCAAATAGTTAGGGAAGATGGAACTGATATAGTGTATATTAATTTTGGTGCTATGTTAAAAAGTATAACTAGAGATGATCTTACTGAGCTATATAGGATTGTAATGAATAGATATGGGATGGATGGACCAGAGGATAAGCTAGAGAAGACATTTTGGAAGTATTTAAAAGATATGTTTGAAGAACCTCTTAGTACAGATCCTGTTTGGAGTGTGTTAAGTCAGAAAAGGATCATAAGTTGGAGATATTATGATACTTGTAGAGTACACTGTTTGAACCTAGAGTCAATGGATATTTATATGTTGTCTGAGAGAAAATATCCTTTATCTGCTGAGGTATGTCAAACTATGCTGAAAATGAAGCTTTTGGATGGAAAGATGAATGAGGATTGCTATAAAATGTTAAAAATAATGGAAAAGCAAGCTGGTATTAGGAAATAGTGAAATTTGTAAAGTTAGAAGTCTAGGATGGAGAGAAGAAGGATAACACTTGTGGCATCTCTTTAAGTGCTAGCACTAACACAACAATATGGTTATCGGTTTCACCATGTTAATCAAATAAGAACGGTAGTCAGGATCAATACGGTTCTTGGTAAGCTTCTAAAATCCCGTTCTGCATGGTTGGACACTGGCAAATAAGTTGTATGGTTTCTCAATCACCAATCTGTCTAAGTGAAGAGTGGCTAGCCACAAGTTTAGGTTATGGTAATTGATGTAGAAAAAACATAATTGTCTATAAGATTATGCTTATGGTTAAGTCAAATTACAAATCCATTTTAGATGGTTGACACTTTCTAAAAGTGGATGGTACATCAAACATCACAAGTTATCAATGTATACAAAGAGTTGGACATGGTTATCAAATCCACATGGATTTACCTTTTCTAGGTGCCAAGGATTGACTAGGCCGAGCAAACGTAAGGTAAAGGATATCAAAATACCGTTTATGGCTATAATGGTTTGCCAAAAACCATATGTTATTCATCTCACCAATGTTTCAAGGTACTTGAGGAGTTGAAATTGTTTTCAGTTAACCATGGATATAACACCTTTTGGTTATGCGCCAAAGGAACTGACTAATCCAGAGTTAAATGGCTAACTGGTAAGAGACTATCAAATCCATTAAATTTTCAATGATTCCCTTCTTCAGGAGTTAACACACTTGGAAGTGATGAGGAATAAATCTGAAACTTATGAATTTTTATGTACAAAATTGTCAATGTTGCTGAGTGTGGAAGGGATTGCTAAAAAAGCTTTTGAAGAATAGATGCTGCTAGATAAAAGGATAAGACTTGAAGTGTTGCAGACCTAAGACAACTGAGAATTCTATTTAGAAGATCTCAGAAAGCTTATAATGTTTAAAAGTAAAGATCAAAGAATGTTTTGAAGAACTTGAGTAGTTCATAGTGCAAGATACAAGTTAGGGGAGGATTGTTGGGAAAATAGATTATAAAGACATTAATATGGTAGTTATAACAGTTAAGTCTGGTAGTAATAGTTAGTTCTGTTAGTATTGAGTTAATAGTACTAAGTTAGTACTGGTAGAGTAGCAATACTAGAGTTAGTACTGGTCATAGTTAGTTCTGTTTATAGTTAAGTTGTTTATCAAACAGATAGTAATAGTTATCTTAGAGATCTCTTAGGACATTATTAGGAAAAGGATATGTATTATTCCTTTGACGTTTGTAAAGCCCTTAGGGTTTCTTGGTGTTATAAGAGGAACCCTGGCAAATTGTTTCAGTTGTTTGAGAAAATATCATAGAAGCATAGGCTAATTGTATTTTTGTATTATCATTTCTTCTTTATTCTTGTGTTAAGATTCCGCATTAACACTTGATAATTCATAGTCAGTGTCTCTCATATAGTTGATTTGGATTTATCCAAGTTATCTATCGTCTTACAAAGGCTAGTCAAATCCTAAACCAAGGACCTACAGCATTTGTTTTTATCCTAGCTTAAAGCAAAGGTCAATGGTATGTTCACTTTTACTTTTTAGCTCATTTTTTCCTTTTAAGTTTATTTTCTTGCTTATTGCTTATCTGTGTTTATTAATGCCTGTTTATGTTTATTCTGTCTTATTTTAGCTTATACTATCTTAAATATTGAGTTTTCATCATTAGGATTAGTTTTATTTTAGTTTTATATCAAACTGCTTATTTCTTAGTTGAAATTGCCTATAAGCTTAGCTCATTTCCTAGTGCTTATTCTCTTGAGGTTTTTGCTTATTAGTCTTTAAATGTGTTAGTTCTTAATCTGTTTTAGTAAATTAAGCTTAATTTGATCTGTCTTTGGTTTAAAATAGAGTTTTAAAATTTAAAGGGGTGTTTGGAATAAGAGTTCTAAAAGGGTAAGATATGGCTTAAACTATTTTTGGCTCTCTTATAAGCTTTTATAGGCTCTAATTCAGTCCAAATATTAGTTTTAGTAAGCTCAAAGTAAGTTTTGTTAAGATTTGAAGTATGTGGTATCAAAAGTCCAAGTCTGCCTGTTTCAAAGTTTGCTAAAACTTCTTATTTGTCAATCTTCTAAAAAAGTGTTTGAGGTGTGGTTTTTGTGAGCTATTTGAGGTTCATTTGCATAATTATAAACTAGTTTTGAGTTGTTTGTCTTTGGGAGAACCTTTTATCAAAATAATCCAAGTAGTAATAGTATGTTATTTAAAGTCTTTATTATGCAGATAAATTAAGGTCAATTAATAGCTTATCTTAGGTTAATTTTTGTTAAAATCAGCTTAATGTAGTATGGTCTTAATCTGTTTTGAGTCATTTGTTTGATAAAAAGTGTTTTAGAGTCTTAACTTTAGGCTTAAAAGTGTCATTCTTCTTTAAAAACCCAAAATCAAGTAGATGTAAACTGTTTCTTTCATTTCATTTTTCTAAGCTCATTTTCTAAACCAATTTGCTTTATTCTTGCTTATTTGAGTTATTAGAGTATAGGTCCTTATCTGTCTTTAACTTTCAGCTTATTCCTAGTGCTTTTTTTGTCCTTATTCTTAGCTTATAGTTTGGTAAAAGTCTTTTAAGTCCATCCTTAGAGTCTGTTGTCTTAAAGGTTTTTGGTGCTTTTGAGCTCATTTTATTTGCTTATTTTGAATCCTTGGTGCTTATTAGGACTAGCTTTAGGTCTGTTTTTAGCTTACTAAGTTTTTATTTACTTATTAAGTCAAAAGTGCCTAACAGTTTAGCTATAAGCAATCATGCCTTTTTTAAGTAAACTGTCATTTTAATGTAGCTTTTTCTAGCTTATTATTAAGTTTTAGCATAAAGCCCCTTTATTAAAGTTGCTTATTTTTGTTTAAACTTTAGCTTTTTCAAATAAAAAATGAAAAATAAAAAGTTGTGCAAAAAGGTAAGGTCCAGGACTCGAACCTACGACCTCTCCTTCACACACACACTAAGCGTTAACCATTGTGCCCTTGGATCTTTTCCATTAGGTCTTGGTCTCAATTTAAGGTTATAGTTATTTTGGTTTTTGCTTATCCAAGCTTATTAGCTTTCTAACTGCTTATTCGTTCAGCCAAATTTGAAGTTTTTATTTTTCATAGATTCTAAATAGGCTAAAGTATTTTTCATAATTTTACAAGATTTTTAATAATTAGTTTACTATTTTTAATATTTAATATAGATTAAATTTGTTTTTAATTCATAAAAAATAAAATAAAAACTAAAAAAATATAACTTCTTTTTCAAAAATTATTTTAATACATTTAGGTTTTATAAATTTGAATTTTAAGATTTTAGAGTTTATGTTGCTTTATTTTTGCTTGCCCGTTAGTCGTTAAATTCCCGTTAAGTGTTTAATTTTCATTAGGTTTTAACTGTGCCTTTAATTTTTAGATTAGATTGCTTTTATTAGCTTTTCATTTGCGTTATTAGAATTAGAAACCAAATCCAAATCTTTTATGACATTCAAGCTCGATTTTCAACATTACTGTCTATTTCCATTCACCTCTCGCCGCGGACAAGACTCCGGAGGATTAATTATTACTTTTCCTACGGTAATTTTTACATCTAACGTGATACTTAATATTATATACATACGACTAGTACGTATTTATACGGATACCAAAATGGCGCCGCTGCCGGGGAGAGGTGTAGCGATTTTTACAAGATAGTTTGTGTTCGAGCCTTGAAGATCCAAATAGTTTGTGTTCGAGCCTTGAAGATCCTTTCCCCATGAAAGTTTTCGTTTGATTTTATTTTAAATAAAAATACAAAAATATTTTTTACTTCTATTTATTTTCTTTTATTTTGAAAATAACCGTGTGTTAATTGTCAAATCGGCTCACCTTTAATAAACAAACTATAAGAGAGGTATAAGGAGGGTTGATCCTACAAACTTCGACCCGAAAGGAGAAAGTTTTTAAAACGCTTCGCGCTTATCTACTCCTCCGCTTCTTTGTGCGTTTTTCTAGAGAGCTACCATGCACCTTTGACTATCGGTTACCAAAAATATTTTTCTTTCTTATTTTAATTTCTTTTCCTTATGTATTATTTTAAAAATCTATAAATATTCTTCTCTATACTCTTATTCATTTAATTCTTGTTCTCTTTACCTTCTTATTCGATAATTCTTCAACATGTATTGGTATTCGAGATGCTCATGGTGTGGAGGTCCGTTTAACGGTGGAAATTGTTGGCGTTGTACCAATGTAAGTTTTGGAGATGAGTTTGACAAACCCCGATCCCATTTCTAATGATGAAACACCTGATTTTTCCTACCCACCTTCACAGCCCTAGACATCTTCGTCCGTCTAATTTCATTGTTTTGGGTGTGGAAATCCGGTGGAAGAAGGTATACGTTGTCAACGGTGTACTTGCAAGTGGTGTGGATCTGGTCTTAGTAAAGGATTTTGCTTCATTTACGCTTCTAGAGATGAAAATTCATCCATTAATGTTCCTAATCCAAACTCTTTCAATGATCCTCCAAACATTTTAAACCATCCTCCACAACCCCATTACAAGTCATACTCGTGTGAATTATATGGGAACGATTCTTATTATGGTTATGATTGTCCACCATAGTTCCTGCTTGTCTATGAGTGGGAACCGTGCTACAATCAAAACTTTGGTGATAATGATTATCCACATAATTCACCGAGTTTTCCACAACAATATCTTTGTTGTGAAAACTGTGGGGGTCCTCATGAAAATTTTTGTTGGATCGTTTACTGAATAGATCTTAACCTTTAGCTTGTAAAGGGTTTGTTCCTTTAGATAATTCTAAAGCAACAA
>BQNB010089023.1:0-26010 GCA_026074375.1 Tanacetum coccineum
CCAAAATTCACAAAATGTGGCTTTTGTGTCTTCTAATAACTCTGGCAGTTCCAATCAAGCTTATGGTTCTAACTCTGCCAATATTGATAGTATGAGTGATGCTGTGATCTATTCTTTCTTTGCAAACCAATCCAACAGTCCACAATTAAATGATGAGGACTTACAACAGATTAATGCTGATGACTTAGAAGAGATGGATCTAAAGTGGCAGATGGCTATGCTGACCATGAGAGCTAGAAGATTTCTAAATAAGACTGGAAGGAAGATTAGTGCCAATGGTTCTGAGACCATAGGGTTTAAAAAATCAAAGGTGGAATGCTATAACTGTCATAAAAGGGGTCACTTTGCAAGGGAGTGCAGGGCTCCAAGGGAGAACAGGATCAGAGAACCTGTAAGGAGGAATGTGACAGTAGAAACAACAGAGACAAAAGCTTTGGTGGCTCAAGATGGACTTGGGTATGATTGGAGTGATCAAGCTGAAGAAGGACCTACAAACGTTGCACTTATGGCATATACATCTTCAGGTTCTAGAGGTTCTTCAAGCTCAGATTCTGAGGTATCTACTTGTTCCAAAGCATGTTTAAAATCTTATGAAACTCTCAAAGAACATTATGATAATCTAACAAAAGATTTTAATAAGTCTCAATTAAATGTAAGAGCTTATAAAGCAGGTCTAGAATCTGTAGAGGCCATACTAGATGTGTATAAAAAGAATGAGGTTGTTTTTGAAGAGGACAAAAAGATTTTAAAACTTGATATTAAGTTGAGAGATAATGTACTAACAGAGCTTAAAAGAAATTTGAAAAAGCTGAAAAGGAAAGAGATGATTTAAAACTTACCTTAGAAAAGTTTAAAAATTCATCTAAAATCTAAGCAAACTGTTAGAGATTCAAGTAAGTGATAAGTTCAAGACTGGTGTGGGGTATGATAGTCAAGTGGTTGATAGTCAAGTGTTTGATAGTCAGGTGAATGATAAGCACAAATCAGGTGAAGGGTATCATGCAGTTCCACCTCCCTATACTGGGAACTTCATGCCCCCTAAATCTGATTTGGTACTTGCTGATGAGAATGAATATGTGTTTGGTGAGTTAGTAACTAGTATACCTGATGTTGCAACAAGTGAAGCTAAGACTAGTGAGTCAAAACCTAAGTCTGTTGGTGAACCACTTAATGAAGACTGGATATCTGACAATGAGGATGAGAATGAGAATGAGTCTAAATCTAAACAGAGAAAATCTAGTTTTGCTAAAGTAAACTTTGTTAAATCTAATGAGCATATGAAAACAACTAAGAAGTCTGTTAAGAAGGTAGAGAATGATAAGCAAGCTAAATACCCTAGACAAAACAGTCAAAGTCCTAGAGGTAACCAGAGAAACTAGAATAATTTAATGACTTAGAAATTAGGAAGTAATTTTGAGTTTAAAAATAAAGCTTGTTATGAATGTGGCAGTTTTAATCATTTGATCAAAGATTGTGATTTCTATGGAAAGAAAATGGTGTGAAAAAAATACTGTATGGAACCATGCTAGAAAGGGTGAATCACAAAATTCTCAAGAATGACTCACCCCTCATTCAAAAGGAAAGTTTGTTCCAAAGCAGTCTTAAGAAATCTAGCATTAAAACCACTAATACTGCGCAAAAAAACATATCAAAAGCAACAATCAATAATGCTGCCTAGACAATTCTATAAACCTCCCAAGACCAATAGTGAATAGTGCAAGGACAGCATCAAATGTTTTTAATAGAGCACATTCACATGTTAGAAGGCCCTTTAATAAGTCTACAACAAATAAGAATAGTAATTTAAATGAAAAAGTTAATACTATTAAGGCAAAATGTTACTACAGCTTGGCCAAAAGAAGTAGTAAGTGATAAAAAGGGAAATGAGGCTAATGCTATTAAGGCCCCATCATGTTAGGTTTGGAGAGCAAAGCAAAAAGTTTTAGATCATGTCTCCAGACACAATGGCGCATCAATGAACTTTAAAAGATTTGACTATGTTGATGTACAAGGCAGATCCAAGTGTGTGATGGCTTGGGACCCCAAAAGAGCCTGATTCTCTTACTTTTTGTGCAGGGCAATCTACAATTAGAATTCTAGGAAAAAGAAGTCATTGACAGTGGATGCTCTAGGCACATGACAGGAAAAAAAAAGTCCTACCTCTTAGATTATGAAGAAATTTATAGTGGATTTGTTGCGTTTGAAGGAGATCTCAAAGGAGGTAAAAATCACTAGCAAAGGAAAAATCATACAGGTAAATTGATTTTGAAGATATTGTACTTTGTTAACGAGCTTAAGTTTAACCTTTCAGTTGGGGGGGGGATTCTTACAAATAGTGTGACAAGAAAAACATGTCTTTTACAGACACTTAATGTGTTGTTTTGTCTCCTGACTTTAAGCTAACTTGATGAAAATCATGTCTTTCCCTTAGAGTTCCTCAGAAAAGATAACAGTACAATGTTAATTAAAGAATATGTTCCTTCAGGAGGTCTAACCTTGTCGCTTGCAAAGGCTAGATTTAATGAATTCTAATATTTTGCATATGAGCTTGGGCATATAAATTTTAATAAACTAAGAACAAACAAGTGAGGGGAAACCTGTAATAGGTTTACCTTCAAAAGATTTTTGAAAATAATACAACATGTGTTGCTTGTTAGAAAGGAAGCAACATAAAACCTCTGAATGACCAAGACTGTTAAGTCTCAATCATGACAACCTTTACAACTTTGCATATAGATTTGTTGTGCCAACATTTGTAAAAGAGTCTAATGAAAAAAGTAACTGCCTATTTTGTCACAAGATGACTATATAGGTTTTAGTTTGGTTTTCTTCTTAGCCATGTTAATGAAAAACGTAGTGAAATCCTTAAACATTATATTACAGGCATAGAAAAATCTAAATAGACTTATATGAAGTGATCCAGATGTGACAATGGGAATGAATTCAAAAATAAGGTCATAATCAGTTCTTTGAAATGAAGTGTATAATAGGAAATTTAGTAATGGCTAGGACTCCACAACAAAAAGGAGTAGCGAAAGGAAAAATAGATAACACTAATATATAGGCTGCTAGGACAATGCAAGTTGATTCAAAATTGCCAACAACTTTTTGGGCTGAGCAGTAAATACTGTTTGTTATGTTCAAATAGGTGTTAGTTATCAAGCCTCAAAACAAACCCCTTAATGAACTTTTTCTAGGTAAGAAACACCCTCCTTAAGCTTCATGAGACCATTAAGTGTCTTGTTAACAATTTTTAATACATTAGATCAACTAGGATAAGTTTGATGGATAAGATACTCTACAATAGCAAAGCATTCAAGTAATTCAACAGTAAACAAGGTTAGTTGAAGAGAACCTGCATGTAATTTAAGTAAGGGTCTACAACCAATATTGCTGGAATGGACCTAATTGCTTTTTATATAATGCAACTAACAAAATCTATGAATTATGAGCCAGTTGTTCCAGGGAAATCAATCCTAATAGGAAATAGCAGGTACAAAAGCATGTGATGATGCAGGAAAGATAGGATGGAGACAGTTAATGGCACATATTACATACTGCTACCATTTTTGACTCAAGATCCATCATTCTCTTCTAATTCAAAGGATTCTCCTGATGCTGGATTCAAAGCATTAGGGGAGGAAGAAAAGATAGATACTAAAAATCCAGAGAATGAAAATAGTGCGGTGCCAAATACAGAGGAGCCAAGAGTTAATCAAGAGCAGGATGAAAGTATTAACATTACTAACAATATTAATATTGCTAGTTTAACTGTTAATAATGCTAGCATAGAAGATAATGCTCTTGATGAGAATATAAGTCCCATGATGTATTGATGATCCAAATATGCCTAATTTGGAAGAGATTGTCTATTCTGCTGATGATAGAAGAAGTTGTGCAGAGTGCTACAGTGAACAATTTAGCTATAACCTGTGCCTGTCGGTCCTATTCAACTACAAAGAGTTCACCAGGATCATCCACTTGAACAAATCATTAGAGTTATACATCAACACCTTAAAACCAGAAGAATGCTAAAGAATGTGAACTGAACAGTGGTATGATTTTAGTTTAGTGCAACAGAGATCAACCAGAAGACTTTCATAATGTTGTTTTTGCATGTTTCTTATCACAAGTTATAGCCCAAAAGGTAATCCAAGCATTACAAATCTAAGCTGGATAGAAGTTAAGAAGAAAGGCTTCTGCAAATTCAAATTATAACATGTTTGGGACATTGATGGATTTACCACATGGCAAAAGAGCCTATAGGACGTAAATTGTGTATAGAACAAAAAGATGCAAGAGGCATTGTAATCAGGAATAAGGCTAGGTTGGTTACTCAGGGATACACTCAAGAAGAGGGAATTGATTATGAAGAGGGTTTTGCTCCAGTTGCTAGGATTAAAGCAATTAGGTTATTCTTAGCCTATGCCTCATTCAAAGACTTTGTTGTGTATCAGATGGATGGAAGAGTTGCAATTCGTATATGGCATATTGAAGAGGAATTTTAATGTTTGCAACCTCCAGGGTTTGAAATCCACAGATTCCTGACAAAGATATAAGGTAGGAAAAAAGTATTATAGGTCTACATGAAGCTCCATAAAGCTTGGTATGAGACTATATCTACTTATTTATTGGACAACGGAGTTTTAATAGGCCAGATAGATAAGACTTAGTTTCATTAAATATAGATAAAAGGGCGATATTCTACTAGTTAATATATGTGGATGATATCATTTTTGGATCTACTAAGAAGGGTTTATGCACTGAATTTGAGAAATTGATGCAAAAGAAGTTCCAGATGAGTTCTATGGGTGAGCTTACTTTTTTCTTAGGACCGTAAGTAACTTAGAAAGATGATGGGATTATTCAACATCAAGACAAGTATGTGGATGAAATTTTTGAAGATGTTGTGTTGTCAACTTGAAGACAGCAAGTACTCCTATGGAATTACTTTAAAAACCATAGCTTAAAAGAGTAAAAGCTGAAGATGTTTGATATTCAATTATATAAGAATAAATATTGGAACATTGATTCCGTAAAACTTCCAAGGCCCTGATATAATGTTTTGATGTAAGTGCTTGTGCAAAGATTTCAAGTCCACCTAAAGTTTCACATCTCATGTTGTGAAGAGAATCTGTAGATACTTAACAAGGTCAACCTAATTGGGCCTTTGTATCCTAATGACTACACCATTGACTTGAAGCTTATACTGACATGACTATGCTGGTGGTAAGTTTAGACAGGAAATCCATAATAGGAGATTGTCAATTTCTTAGGAGGAGATTGATCTCAAGGCAATGTAAGAAGCAAACTATAGTTGCTAACTCTACTACTGAAGCATAATATGTAGCTGCATCTAGTTGCCGTAGATAGGTGTTATGGATTCAAAATCAAATGTTGGATTATGGATACAATTTCATGAATACCAAGATTTTCATTGATAATGAAAGCACTATTTGCATTGTTAAAAACCAGTAGTTTCAACTCAAAGACTAAGCACAGTGAGATTACGACACACATCATTAGGGGATTCGTATGATAAGAGATTAATTCAAGTGATCAAGATTCACAACTGATCACAAATGTTGCGAATTTACTCACAATGCATTTGATGTTAGCAGATTTCAATAATTGAATGCACTATTGTAAATGCTGTAACATACTGAAGTATAGATTTGAGGAGTTAATTATGAAGTCTTGATTAATGAAAAGATGTTTGGAATGGAATGGAACAACAGCTAAGAATGAAATTCAAGTTAGTGCTGTTAGAGTGACTTACTACTGGTAAGTATACTTAATGCTGCTAGCTGCAATTAATACTGTTGTCAAAATTAAAAATGTTAAACCAATCAAGCAGAAGTGGGTGAAGGGTCAGGAAATCCCACTGAACCCCAACACACATCCACAACTGTCTCACTATTTAATCTTGAACCAATCACTGTTCCATCATTATCTTAACCCAAAAAGACTCAAAAACCTAGGAAAGCCAAAAGGACCACTGAGATATCTCAGTCTAGTGGACCTATTCTCCTTGTATCAGATGAGACTGTCATTAAGGAGTGGGAAGACAGAATGGAAAGGGCTACCACTACTGCTTCTAGCTTAGAAGCAGAGCAGGACAGTGGTAACATAAATAGGACCCAATCCATGGCAACACTTAATGAGTCTCTTTCTCAGGAAACTAGCTTAGGTAGTGGTCCCATGTGCCAAGATACCATATTGGGGGGTGCAGAAGCTCAAATTAGGTTTGAGCCTCATCTAGACAGTCCAATGATCCACCTCTCTCAAGAGTTAACACACTTGGAAGTGAGGAGGACAACATGAAACTAAAGGAATTGATGGAATTTGTACCAAACTATCTGTTAGGTCTGACGTTGATTTAAGATATAAAACTAGATATGAGTAAAATTGTAAAAAAAGAGAAATAAGAGATATAAGTGAGTTGAAAATAGAAGAGATTAGTGATATAAAAACAAATAGAGTGAATTGGTAAGAAAAAGAAATGAGAGATATTGTGAGATCAAAAATAGAAAGAGAGTTTGTGAGAGTCAAAATTCATGATGGAAATGCTTTTTGGAATAAAATTAGAGTTAATGCTGGTATATCAAAGTTAATGCTGCTAAGCTTAAACTTACAGCTGCCAGTACTAGTTTATGCTGCTAGGCATTCACTTCGTGTAAGGCATAATTAAATGCTGCTAGTCAAACTTACTAACTACGGTTAGTTAATACTGTTAGGACTTAACTTAATGCTGGCCAGTTTTAAGTTAATTGTTGTTGAAGTGGTGATTTCAATAGATACTTCGATAAGGGTTTCCATCACACATATTGTTCGATTTTAACTTTATATACTCCTAATCATAAACCCAAACTCAATTTCATCTTTAATCCATCAAACCCATCACAAATGTCGATCCCAAAAGTTTGCTGAAACCTCACAATGGTTCATTTTTGGAGAAAACCCGAAGAAATGGTATTGGTTGAAGGCATCATTGATTTTCTGAATGCAAGTTCTAACAAATATGCGTTAACGGTTAATCCTACAGTATATGAATCATGCATTAAACAGTTCTGGGAAACTGCTAAGGCTAAGATAGTTAATGGGGAACACCAAATACAAGCCCTAGTAGATAGGTAAAAAGGTGATCATTACTAAGAAGAATGTAAGAAGTGATCTTATGTTAGAAGATGATGAAAGGACTGAATGTCTGCCAAATGATGTAATTTTTGAATAACTGACACTCATGGGTAAGAAAAATCTCACACAACCAAAACAACATTCCTATAAACATATTTTTAATCCTAATGGAAATTATTTATCCATACCATACTTACCATACTGCAATGCCTTAGTACTAAAACTAGGCTGGAATGAATTTAGTAGCACTATGGCATCTGCTATCAATCTTCATGTGAACAAAAAATTTTAAAAACTTTTCCAAGTAATATTTTATTGATAAAATGAGATGAAGAACTTGAGAGTGGGATTAAGTTTCTTATGGTATCCAAGTTTTGTGCAAGTCTTCCTAAATAATAAAGTTGAAGGAAATGACCAAGACATAAAAGGGATTAATGTTACCCCTTCCCATACAAGAAGGTGTTTTCTAACATGAATAGGAAGGAAGGGAGTTTCATGGTAAGGTCACACCCTCTTTTCCAAACAATGATGTTTCCAGCTCACAAAGATATGGATATAGTGTTGAAGATTTCGCTGCAACTAGTAACTGATTCTCCATTCCACACCCAATATTACTCCAACCATCATCATCTAACCTCAAAAGATACAAGGTCGTAAAGGAAATAGAGGAAGGAACCAGTGGTCATAACATATCCAATCCCCTGATGAGGCTACTAATGAGGACATGTTATATACCACCCTTCCTATGATCCATCTCAAAGTGGTGATGATAGACTGCCGACATTGACTGAAATGATACTTATGTATCATTCTACAAGAAAGTTTCTGATTTGTAGAAATCAAAAGACTGCTTCAAAGTAAAAAAAATCAAAGGATATTGCTTGTTTAAAGAAGAAGTTAAGTTAGTTAGGAAAAAAAGAAGGAAGTCCAGAACTTCAGTGCTCAAAAAGGTTAAGGAAGTTTGGTTCAGCTAATATGTGTAAGAAGTCCTCTTAATTGATGTTAGTTAGGTGCTCAGGTGAGGAAGCATCCAAATAGAGAGGAAGATAGCTGATCTTTAATGCTGATGAAAGAGGTGACCTGTGATTGACTGAACTCAAGAAAGAAAAGATGAAGAGATGTTGTTTGAAGTACAAGATGATTTACAGAGAAGAATTTGTTTGCTGAAAAAGAAGTTTGCTGAAAAGGAAGTTAGTGTTCTGATTGTCCAATACTACTGTGCTGGTAGAAGTAGTATCTATGCTAATATTAGGATGAGTTGACTCTATTGGCTCAGAACTCACTAGAGATCAAAACACCTAACCAAAGCTTACAACTGGCTCTACAACAACTACAACGACAAGACCCAAAGCTAAAGAGGGGTTTTTGTTAGTTTAAGAGCCAAGTGAATTCAAACAACATCATACCCTTCACAGCATCACAAACTTCCACACGCTAAGATAAAGCAAGCAATAATGGTTGAGCCTAAAAAATATTATGAAAAGAAAATCAAATTGCACTTGATGAAGAAGTTCTAGAAATCTTTGGAGCCCAACTACAAGCGAATTGGAAAAGAGAAACCTTGGCAAGACAAAAGAAAGAAGAAGCCACCATAGCCTTAATTGAATCATGAGATAACACTCAAGAAATGATAGAGACTGATAGGTTAATGGCAGAAAGACTACAAACAAGAGAGCAAGAGGAATTGACAGATGAAGAGAAGGAAAGATTGTTTGTTGAACTATTGGAGAATATAAAGACACATTTTGTAGCATTAAGAGCTCAAGAGAAAAGGAGCAAGCCACCAACTAAGGCACAAAAGAGAAATACAATGTCTACCTATTTGAAAAACATAACTAGATACAAACACACACAATCTCTAAAGAGCATAAGTTATGATGTAAGATCAAAGAGATTTTTATAAAGAGATGAAAAGAGGTAAACACTTTTGTAGACATTATGCTAAGTGTGGTGAAAAAGCAGTATTCAAAAGCAAAAGGCATTCTAAAAGACAATAGATGATGCTTGAATCTGATAATCAGAAGAACAGAAAGATAGATGTGCACGTAAACTGAAAAAGAATATGATCATAGTGGGCGAGGAGATGAAAAAAGCATATTGAGAAGTTAAAGATGATAAGTGAAGCAATGATGCAATACCTCTGACTCTAGCACCAAACTCTAATGATTGTTGAATCAATATTGTTAAAAGCAAGATAAGTTGGGTATACTTTCAATTGATAAGAAGCTGAAGTCACGTTCTAAAAGCTACATATAATGAGTTAAGATGCTTCAGTAATATTTAGAGATAAACTTGGGAGACCTCTGGAAGTGGTTAAAGCTAAACATAGAAATACAAGGCCAAAGATAGGATTAATGAAAGAATTTTATAGGAACGATCTGAGAAGTAATGTTTGAACCTGACATAAAAATAGAATATGGAAAATCTACAAGGAGAAAAAGTGACTATTTAGAAGCTGGTTGATACCTGTAGAGTGCACTTTGTGAGGTTTAAAAACCTACATATCTTTATGTTGGTTGAGAAAAGATATCCCCTTACACCAATAACAATCACAAAAAGCTTCAAGCTGACCATTGGAATGAGATGTGTTAATCAACTTCCAAAACGCCATGAAAAAGCACGAAAAGGTCAATAAAGTGTTTGAATGCATTCTCTTGGTGATGGTAGAAGACTTTTATAATGAAGAAACTTAAAGATTCAGATGATGTAACATCCAGTTAGGGGAGGATTTGCTGGTTTATTAAAAGCCCTTCAGATTATTCTTTAAGTTACAGCTGAGCACATAGTATAAATTAGTGCTAAGTTGGTAATAACTAATGAAAATTAATACAAAGTTATTTAGTACTATTAGTATACAAGTTACTACTCAGCTAGTTACTGCAGTTATTAAAATATTTAAAACTTTTAGTATAAAATTCCTGCTGACTTAGTAGAAGTAAAGACTAGCTCAAAGATGAAGACTGAAAAATATACTAAGTATTACTGCTGCTTGTACAAAATAAGTAATGGCTAGTGTAGTAGTACTGCTAAATGTAAACTTCAGATAGTTAATGGCTCTTGTGCTCAGTTACAACTACTGAGTGATTACTACTGCTGGAAGGATTATGCTGACAGAGATGAGATCAATGACTTATTAAAGAAGAGATAAAGATTGATTGGAGAGAAAAGAATAATTACGGAATTAAGTAATAAAAAAGTTATTTGAAAAGAGAATATTTTAACTTATCCAAATGTCAATACACTAACAACATTAATACTGTAAGTCCTAAACTGTTAATGCTAAGCTAGACATAGAAAATAATGATACAGGATAGATATAGTCGAAGGATGAGAATGATGGAACCAAAACATGCATAATTTTGGATGAGGATAGTCTAATTCGGAGATGATGAATGAAGGATTTTGAGAGATCAAAAGGCTGACATGACTAATTTATATACAAATATCATTGTAATCCTACACTAACTACCATAATTCCACAAGGATCATCCACTTGAACAAATCAGTTGCGATTATACCTTCAGCACCATCAAACCAGAATAAGACAAAGAATTTGGGACTAAACATGGGGATAGTTTAATTCATGTAACATAGAATCACCATAAAGACTTTCAGAATTGTTTGTTTGCATGTTTCTTATCACAAGTAGAGCCCAAAAAGGTAATCCAAGCATTACAAGATCAAAGCTGGATATAAGTTATGCAAGAAGAGCTTTTGCAGATCAAATTAACAACATGTAAGACTTATGGATTACCACATGTCAAAAGAGCTATTGTACTAAAAGGGGTGTACAGGAATAATAATGATGAAGAAGGCAATGTAAACAGGAACAAGGCTATGTTGGTTGCCTATGTAATACACTTAAGAAGAGGGAATGATTAAGATGAAGTTTTTTTGCTCCAGTGTGGCTAGGTATTGAAGCAATAAAGGCTATTCTTAGACCTAGCATCATTCAAGACTTTGTTGCGTATCAAATAGATGTTAAATGCATTTTTCTATATGGACAAAATTTGGAAGAAGAATTCCTATGTACTGGTCACCTCTCTAGGGATTGAAGCTCCAGAGTTTCCCTGACAGAGTTTATTAGGTAGAAAGATTATATGGTCGACATCAAGCTCAAAGTGCTAGTATGAGACTCTATCTACTTAATTATTAGACAATAGATTTCAAAGAGGGCTAGATAGATAAGTCCCTTTGTTCTTTAAAAAAGGTCAAAGGAGATAATTTAACAAGTTTAAATATATGGTAAGATTTGAACATTTCTGTGTCTACAATGAATGAAAATGTAGAAAAACCTGTATGGAACAATGCTAGAAGGGTGAATCATCAAAATTCTCAAAGAATGACTCACCCTCATCCAAAAAGAAATTTTGTTCCAAGCGCAGTCTTAATGAAATCTGGTCTTAAAACACTTAATACTCCTAGGCAAAACTCTTCAAGAGCTGCAGTATCTGTTAATACTGCCAGAACATTTAATACTGCTTACCCAAAACCAACAGCGAACTGTGCAAGGCCAGCATCAAATGTTTTTAATAGATCAATGATTGGATCATTGATGTATCTAACAGCTTCTAGGCCTGATATAATGTTTGTTGTATGTGCTTGTACAAGATTTCAAGTCACACCTAAAGTTTCACATCTTCATGTTGTGAAGAGAATCTTTAAATACTTGAAAGTTCAACCTAAATTGGGCCTTTGGTATCCTAAGGACTCATCATTTGACTTGAAAGCTTATACTGACAGTGACTATGCTGGTGCAAGTTTAGACAAGAAATCCACAATAGGAGGTTGTCAATTTCTTGGGAGGAGATTGATCTCATGGCAATGTAAGAAGCAAACTATAGTTGCCAACTCTACTCCTGAAGCAGAATATGTAGCTGCATCTAGTTGCTGTGGACAAGTGTTATGGATTCAAAATTAAATGTTGGATTATTGATACAATTTCATGAATACCAAGATTTTCATTGACAATGAAAGCACCATCTGCATTGTTAAGAATCCAGTATTTCACTCAAAGACTAAGCACATTGAGATTAGACATCATTTCATTAGGGATTCATATGAGAAGAGATTAATTTAAGTGATCAAGGTTCACACTGATCACAATGTTGTTGATTTACTCACAAAGGCATTTGATGTTAGCAGATTTCAATATCTGATTGCAAGTATTAGATTGCTTAACCTATGAAGCATTGATTGAGGGGAGGTTAATTATGAAGTCTTGATTAATGAAATAATGTTTGGAATGGAATGGAACAATAGCTAAGGATGCAATTCAAGTTAGTACTGTTAGAGTGACTTACTACTGGTAAGTATACTTAATGCTGTTTGTGGCATTTTATACTGTTGTTAAAATTAAAAATGTTGAACAAATCAAGCAGAAGTAGGTGAAGGGTCAAGAAATACCACTGAACCCCAACACACATCCACAACTGTCTCACTATTTAATCTTGAACCAATCACTGTTCCATCATTATCTTAACCCAAAAAGACTCAAAAACCTAGGAATGCCAAAAGGCCCACAAAGATATCTCAGTCTAGTGGACCTATTCCCTTTGTATCAGATGAGACTGTCATTAAGGAGTGGGAAGACAGAATGGAAAGGGCTTTCACTACTGCTTCTAGCTTAGAATTAGAGAAGGACAGTGGTAACATAAATAGGACCCAATCCATGGCAACACTTAATGAGTCTTTTCCTCAGGGAACTGATTCAGGTAGTGGTCCCAGGTGCCAAGATACCATATTGGGAGGTGCAGAAGCTCAAATTAGGTTTGAGGCTGCATCTAAACAGTCCAGTGATCCACCTCTCTCAAGAGTTAACACACTTAGAAGTGGGGAGGACAACATGAAACTAAAGGAATTGATGGAATTTTGTACCAAACGGTCTGTTAGGGCTCTTGATTTGTGATATAAAAACAGATAGAGTGAATTGGTGAAGAAGCGGAGGAGCGGGTAAGTGCGAAGCGTTTTAAAAACCTTCTCCTTTTGGGTCGAAGTTTGCAGGATCGACCCTCCTTATACCTCTCTTTTAGTTTGTTAACTAAAGATGAGCCAAAACGACAATTAACAATCGGTTATTTTTAATATTAAAAGAAAATAAAAATAGAAGTGTAAAATATTTTTGTATTTTTATATTTTTATAATAAGAAGAAAATATTCACAATTGAAAGCGATAACTTCATGAGGAAGGGTCTTCAAACATTAATCTTCGAACGAAACACGATAATCGAAACACACCTCCCCGGCAACGGCGCCAAAATTGTTTCGTCTCCAAATACGTATATAAGGATATTATCAATAATAGTATAAGATAAGTATTCCGTAAAGCTTCTAGAAGATTACTTTTAACCAAAGTAAGTTCAAAAACCTCCTGGGTCGATTCCTCGACGAAGTGTGAATTGAGAATTGGTTAAGTTTGTGATCGCGTGTATGAATAATTTCAAAGATTTGAATTGGATTCTATTTCTACAAATATAAATGCAAAAACATTTAAAGACAAGCAACAATTAAAACAATTAAAAATTTGACCTAAAAACGTTAACGGAAATCCTAAAAAACGCGACTTAACACCTTAATTATCAAAATTTAACCCTAAAAATGTTTTTTCATTTTTTATAAATCCTAAATGAATAAAAATAATTTTAGAAAAAAGAATTATATTTTTTTGACTTTCATTTTATTTATTATGAATTAAAAACAATTTTAATCTAAATTAAATATTAAAAATAGTAAACTAATTATTAAAATTCTAGAAAAATTATAAAAAGTACTTTTATCTGTCTAAAACTTAAGAAAAATAAAATGGGAAAATAAGCTAACCCCCGAATAAGCTGTTAAAAAACAAATAAGCACTATAAGCTAAAAATTAAGAATGACTATAATAATTTAATGGTGCAAAGAAATGAATGAAAAAGACCCCATGGCAGATGGTGATGAGTGTGTGTGCTAAGACGTATGCTATGAAAGGGGGAGGTCACAGGTTCGAAACTTGTGGCCTTTATTTTTTACTAAACATTTTTTTTAGTTTTCTTTTTTAAAAAGCTTAAGCTATAAGCTAAAACTAACAACTTTAATAAATGAACTTTTGACAAAACTGAAAAATAAGCTTGAAATAAGCTAAGAAAAAGTGACAGTTTAAAAGAAATCTAACTTATGACTTATGAGCAAAACTGTTTTGGCTTTTTGGATTTAATAAGCTAAAGGAAAGGCAAATAAGCTAAAACAACCTTGAAGCTAAACCTAATAAGCACTAGAGACTAGGAAATAAGCAAACTGAATAAGTTGGAAAGCACTTAAAAGCTATGAGACAGCAGACCTAAAAACAAATTTAAAATACTTTTTCGACTCTTTAAGCTCAAATTTAAGGACCATTAAGCACTCACAAAAAGCTATGAAATAAAAACAAATAAAGAATAGGACTCAAATAACAAGTATAAGCAAAATTCAAGCAGATTAGCTAATGAAATAAGCAAGAAAAAGAGACATGAAACAAACAGACTACACTAACATATTTTTGGCTTTTTGAAAAATACAGTTTAGAAACCTAGTTCTAAGACTCAAATAGCTAAATGAAATCTAAAACTCAAAAATAAGCTACAGACTTTGACCCTAAGGACACAATTAAGCTAATCATAAGCAAACAATCCTTAAAAATAAGCTAGAAAAGCAAAGATGAAAAATGTCAGTATATGCTGATCACAATCAGTATATACTGAACCTTGTTTTTAGCCCTAAATTCAAGCTAGAAAAAGCTATTATGAACACTCAAAAAGCTAAAACAGATCAAGCTTGACGCCTAATGAGCTTATTTTATCAAATTCAGACCATAAAATTAATCAAACCTAAATTAGCTAATGAAAATTGGCTTTTAGATTATGAAAATAAGACTTAAGAAACTATGACAGATTTGACTCAAACATAAATAACAATTGCACACTCATATTAACTAAATATTGTTGCATTAAGGAACCAAATGCAAGCATGAAAATGAGCACTTAAAACAACTTTTAAACAAAATTAGTTAAAAGCAGTATTAATAAGCTTAAACTCCACAGATTCTAAGCAAGGATACTTAGAACCTTAAAAAGCAATTTCACCTTTGAAAACTTATAAAAAACTGAATTATAAGCTTAGAATGAGCTTATCAAATTTGGCTTAAAGGTCAAAAGGCAAACAAACAGTACTAACTTAAGTTAGTACTGCTTGTGCCAAACACCCCTTAAGAAATTTAAAAACCATTTTAAAGCTTAAATCAGTTTAATATAAGTTGTAAAAAGCTGAAACAGATTAAGACCTTATAGTATTAAGTCCAATTAAGCAAAGTTTGAGCATAAACAAGCACTTATCAATAAGCTGGAACTTTAAGCTTATTTAACTAAAACAAGGCAGTTTCTATGAAAACATCATTAAAAAAATCATAAGCTATAAACTATTACTAACATGCATCAATAAGATTTAACAAGACTAAATAAGCAATTATAAGCAGGAATAAGCAAGCAACAAGGAATTTGATAAGCTAAATAAGCAAAACAGATTTTGAGCATAAAAGAGAGAAAGGGAGAGGTACCTTGATCCCAGCTAAACAGGGACTTAATTGCTCTATAGAGCTTAAATCAACAAGCTAGCTTATAAATAAGCTAAGAATAAGCCCCATAAGCCCATCCAAATCTGGCTTATCTTCCTATTGGCTTATTCAAGAATTTTTTGGTGAATTTGAGTGAACTGCTTATTCAGTTAAGTTATAGGCTAACTTAACTGAATAAGGATTAGCTTATTTTATGACAAGGGCTTATTGAGCTTATTAAGTGAATTCCAAATACATTTTTAACAACTTTTCATAAAGGTAAATTCTGAATTCACAACAATTTAAGACAAAATTGCAATTTTATTAATGATTAAAACATTACAATACTTTGAAAAAGGAAATTACAAACTAAGAACAATAAGCTAAAACTTTAAGCTAAAAACGACTAAAAACTCCCCCTTCAAAGCTGTATGAGGGGTCTTCTATTTATAGTCCTTAGCAGAAGGATCTAGGTCCTCGGTGTGTTTGTTGTGTGAGGAGTTTGAGAAGCTCTCATCATAGCCATCCATTCTTTCTTTTTCTCTAAGTTTTTTTATTCTTGGCCCTTGATCATATGCCACATCTCATCACCAATCATTAGCACGGATTGCCAGCATGTCATTCCTCAAAACGTCACTGCTTGCTTCAGGTTGGCTTCTAGAAACAAGAGGCAAGCGTGTGATGAGGTGCATTTACCCTGGGTTAAATGATGGAGGGAAAATCAATTTGGGGAAGATGTACAGTACATGTTTTGACTGTGTGTTAGACCTGGGGTTTTATAAATGGGTGTTGACCCATTTTTGGACTTAGGCTTGGTATTGGGCCAAGTAGATATGAAATGGGTTTATGGTTTTTAAATGGGTTAAGGCTTATGGATATTATAGATACAAGATTAGTGGGCTGACCCAGCCTAATAAAATGGGTACGGGTTGGCCCATTAATTATGTAAACGAATTCGGCTTCGATTTCTTGTACTCTATCCATTCCCGTGCTCGGTTTTGTCCGTTTTGCTTCGTTTTTGTCCTCTATTTGAATATCCGTTACCTGTATGACACAATTCACAATACAAACGAATACAATGTATTTTTCATGTATTATTGGTCATTTTTGGTCTTTTTAGCTCGTTTTATTAGGTAAAAGGTATGTGTATTTAAGCACATCCCAAAATCCCCCATACTAAGCTATTGATGTGTCCTCACGTAATGTCATAAACACAAACTTAGAAAACCAACAATTTCAACCCCCTTAGACTAATTACCTCGAAAAGTAGCTAAGTGTTCATCTAAGGGGATTTAAAAATCACTAGTTTTGAAAAGCACCCCGTTTTACCCTTTTTATGTATTTATTATTAACATTCATACATATCATAACTACACGGAACAAGAAACACTAAAATAATAAATTCATCGTCCTTGATTTTTCACCCGCCCCAAACCAAGCTTAAAAATGAAATCATTGTTAAATACAAGTTAAGATGCTAACACTACTCATAAATGCTAATTGTGAATGCATAGCTACTTTCTGCTCCCTTATTCCTAAGTAAAGCTTTTAATTATTATTCATGACAATAAATTTATGTCCTTATTTTCATAAAAGTAAACCGGTTTAGCAACAAATTAGTTTGAAATCCTTTCTAAAGGACGAATATGGTGAGGAATATAGGTCCACAATTAAGGTCTCTAATTTCACACGTTTAGGGGTCTTTCCTTTTTAGATAACCCGGAAGTCAAAATTTGGCTTTATTATTAATATCTTTGCAACATTATTAAACTGGTCCTTTAAACAAGCTCCCACATCGGTATGTGAGCGACCATGTCAGGAGTCTTATTTCGACCTTGGTGATTTCCTTGACTTTTAGAAGATTAACTTCGGGATTGTGAGCCGGCAAGATCGCAGCAAACTTTTATCTAGTCTCGGATTATTATATGTGCCTTATTTAGAAGACTCAACATCGGTTGTGAGACGCTGATGCAGTAATCTTTTTTCAGACAGGTTTTATTATCATTACTTCACCTTTAACGACTACCACATCAGTTGGAGACACAAGAGGTTAGTGGTCTTTTTTCGGCTTCGGTTTATTACATTATTAATCATATTACCAAATTTAAGGTCATTGGTCTTTAAACTACTAGACAACGGTAGCGAGCATAGGAATTCGTAGCCCTATTTCCCACACACTGACAAAACCTCGGATGTGTACCTTATTTCATCAATAAGGGATCTCTACGAGTGATCTAACTAAGAATCACATAAACTAAAGACTTTATTATTCAACAATTATATAATGTTTATTAAGCTTGGTGGGAGGCAAAAAGCCACAATTTAACCTCTATGAGCTTTAAGAGT
Organism: Tanacetum coccineum; assembly: GCA_026074375.1. Lineage (NCBI taxonomy): Eukaryota > Viridiplantae > Streptophyta > Magnoliopsida > Asterales > Asteraceae > Tanacetum > Tanacetum coccineum. Next base: position 18,047 of record BQNB010089023.1, read on the forward strand.
TCCCAACTACTCTATGTTTAGCATCTATCTTATATAAAAACTCTATCATTTCTCGTTCTTCGCAATATTTAAAATCTTTAATAAAAGATCCATGAATGCTTTGTCTTATAAGACAAGCTTTGCTATTTAAAAGTTATCATGTGACTTGCCAAACTCATGGCTCTTTAAAGCTGAATCGCGTTTTAAGCCTCTTGTATAAAAAGACTAGAAAAAAATTAAATTTATATAAGGTAAGGGAAGTAGAGCCAACATGTCGATCAAGTCAAAAATTTTATTCCTTAAGGGACAAAAATCGTTGTCAAAAAATTTATTCTATTTTTGAAAAGTTTTATTTTGGTCATATTTTGGCCTATTTTTGGTGGAAAACGAGGTTACGTGAAGACATAGCAAATGGAAGTAAGATTGAATCGAACGACCCCCCCATACTAGAACTACACATTGTCCTCAATGTAAGACTGTCACCCACATACTAATTTCAAGGCATAAATCCAATATTAAGGGTCTTACGATATAAAGCTCGTTTATTAATTATTGCTAATAGATAACGTTAATCATAAGATCTAAGATATCAGATTTCCCCTTATATAGATGTGTAGGATTTTTAAGATCAAGTGGTGTTGGACCAAAACCACGAGCACGAGAGTCTTTATAATCCGAGGCAATCCTAGAACAAACATCACGAGAGAAAAGAAGAGGCGGAAGCCACTACATCACACTTATTCATTATTATTATACGAATACTAATAAGGATTAAGCATGGGTTGCACCGCGAAGCATTGTTTTGTTAACCGAGGTCACGAGCCTGATCGATCCACGAATTGGTGGGTCCAAGGGGAAAGTTTGGTGATCGAGACAACCATCGATGGTATGTCCCCTCCAAAGTAATGTTTAGTCTATGGACCATTCACCTTGAAGTTTGGCCCGTCGGTTTGAGATAACTCGACTGTGCATAAGGGAATACTTGGGTAACGGTGAATGGTCCAGTCTAAGTTGCCCGATAAAATATTTTATGAGGAATTGAAGAGTAAGTTCGATCACCATGTTGAAAACGCGGTCTTGACTTATGGGTCATGAATCTTTTCGTTTTACTCTTTGTAGAATTAAATAATTCTAGTGTAGGCTTGATCCAGGAGTTTATTTAATTCATTCATGGAAGTTTTTACTCGGTGAGCACCGCTGGTATTAATGGTCAAAATTACAAATGTTTCAAGGCCAAATAGGCTGTGTTCAAGTTCGATAGGAGATGGCAAGCCTTTTGTTCACAAAGCTTATAGGAGTGCACCTGTTGGGTGTTTAAATGCGGGTACGGGAAAGGCTCATAATGCTCATCTAAACTTATCAAAAGGAAGCACGGTTTTCACATCGGTCCTTCTAATAGTTTCAAACCTCGATTTGAAACCTCCACTTTGTCTAATCGTTTGTGGATGATACGCAGGTAGAATGACGATGAGTAACTTATACTTAAGCATAACTTGGAGCCAAAATTGAATCATTAAAAAAATAGGTATCGAGTTCACTATTTATTGCAGTGAGTTCCAAAAGGGCAAAAAGAGATTTCAAGAATTTTACAACAACTCGGGCATCATTAGTGGGGAGCGCTTTTGCTTTAACCCATTTGGACAAATAGTCGACGACTATAAGAATGTGCTTGTTCCCTCGAGAAGACGGGAACGGTCCCATAAAATCGATGCCCCATACGTCAAAGATCTCGCAAACTTGAATTGCATTTTGAGGCATTTCATCACGTTGCGAGATTTTACCTTGACGTTGACAAGCGTCACATCGTGTGTCCAAGTCATGGGTATCTCGGTAAATAGTAGGCTAATAAAAACCAGAATCAAAGACATTTTTAGCGGTGTAGTTGGCACCATGATGTCCCCCGATGGGTTCACTATAGCAAGCCGTGAGGATATCAACGGCTTCTTGGCCATAAACACATCGCCTAATCATTTGATCCGAAATCTTAAAACAAGTTGGGGTTCGTCCATTATTATGTTGACATCCTTAAAGAATTTTTTTCTTTTGTCTGGGACGACATCCTTTTTTAACAATAAAATTCCCCGCATTGGTAATTTGCTATGAGTGTCGGCAAACATTGGGGTACTGAATCACCATGAAAAGATATTTTCCAAGGTCTCGAGAGGATGTTTAGGGTTAATTTCCTTTTTCTCGAGATCACCTTGAGGCGGGTTTTCTAATCTTGATAAATGGTCGGCCGTGAGATTCTCCGCTCCTTTTTTATCACGATAATAACCATCGGAATTCTTTAGAGTAGGCGAATCACCAGAAGCAATCTGGTTAGCATCTTGTTTAGAAAGAAAGATAATTAAGTCCGAGTGGTTTGTATACACTGTGGGTCTTTTCTAAGACTAGTAAGGCCGGAATTCGTTTATCGAAGCATACACACGCTAATAATTCTTTTTCCATAGTCGTGTAATGTGCTTGAGAATATCTTGGTCTTACTTGCATAGTGTATAGGCTGAAATGTTTCGTCTTTCGTTGCCCAAAGACGTCTGCACCTACCGTTATCATTAGCGTGCACATAATTTCAAATGGTAAGTTCACAATGGGGGAACATAAAATCGAGCTTTTTTACCTTTTTTCTTAAGTAAATTTAAAAGTTCAATAACATCTTTTGATAAAAAAAAAAAAACATAACCGGGGTATTCTTTTTCAAGAAGATAGGATGGGTATCAGGGGCGATTTTAGTAAAATCTTGGATAAATCACGATTTGAACCGGCGTGTGACTAAAAAACTTCGAACGCTTTGCACGGTTCGTCAGATGAGGAGTGTTAGCTATAACATTCAACTTTAGCTTTGTCGACCTCAATCCCGGACTTTGAAATTTTATGTCCTAGATACAATGCCTTCTTTTACCATAAAATGGCATTTCAACTCAATTTTGAACTTAAATTAGTGTCTTAGCACCGTTTTTAGCATTTTGTCTAAATGGGAGAGGAGTGAAGAGAAAGAATCCCTGAAGACCGAGAAATCGTACATGAAGACCTCATTGTTTCTCGTACATATCTGGAAATGGCTATTCATGCACACTTTGTACATGCAGGAACATTACATAACAAAAAGGAATACGTGGTAGGCAAAACGTCCCACTAGGCAAGTGAAGGTGGTCTATCTTGGTCTTTAGGGTCAATAGGGTATTTGAAAATATCGGAAAAAACCATTAGCAAACCAATAGTATTTATTTCCGTGAGTCGTCCTCGAGATTTGGTCCATAGGCAAATCGGGGAAATTGATCTTTACAAGTGCACTCTTTTGCTTATGGTAATCAATACAAACATGCATTCGTGTTAACTAGTCTCGTAGGAATCAACTCATTATCTTCATTTTCAACAATGGTTATACCACCCTTCTTAGGCACACAATGAACGGGACTCACCCACGGACTATCGGAGATAAGGTAAATAAATCCGGCATCAAGGAGTTTGATAACTTCCTTTTTGATAACCTCATGAATTTTTAGATTTACCTTCTTTGATGTTTGGAAACGCGCGTTTGAAAGTCGTCTTCCATTTAAGATATATGATACAAAAAACTAGGGAGTCGATTACCTTAATGTCAAGAGATTTTCATGGATGGCTCTGTTTGTGTGAACTTAAGAATTTTAAATGGCGGGCTTTTTCTTCATTCTTTTTATCTTTGGAAATTACGAAAGGGTAAATTTATCGGTTCCTTCTAAAACGCCATATTCAAATGAGATGTAAATCCTTGAGCTCGAGCTCTGGAGGATCATCAATAGAAGATTTTATCATTTTAAGTTCCTCAAAATGAAGTTCCTTCAGAGGGAGAGGAGATGATGGATCATATTTAATTAAACTTCTCGAGTAGAAGAAGGCTCTCCCTCCGGATCAAAGTCGGCATCATCAATTCCCGGTGGATTGAATATTTGTAAGACAAGCTTTCGAATTTCTTCCAAAATAAAGTCACCTCCTTCAAAAGGAGTGAGAGAGAGGAAAGAAGTAGAAAGGATAGGATCTAAAGATGGAGTGGGATTGCCACTTTTAGAACTAAAATGGAAATACGAGAACTTCTTGAGCATACTCCTCACATGAAACATCGATGACATTGATTGATTAAACCGATTCTGAATTAATTGTAGGTAGTATCTCGATGTGTTGACCAACTTTAAAAGTTATGGGCTTCATCATTAATCCGAGAGTTATTTTTCACTGTAAACATCAATTAAAGCTCAAGACGTCCTTAGATATTGTCTCCTAAGTAAGAGAGGATACCGCGGGATCGGCATCGTATTCAACGATACTACAAAATCAGGCGGATAATGGAACTTCCCCTTAATGAGAATCTTCGGCGGACCACTTTGGTCGTTTAATGATCGGTCCGCAGCTGGGAGTCATTCAACTGGAGGAAAGTTCAGGAAGAGAAAGCTTTTTCCATACGAAAAAAGGCATAAGATTGATGCTTACACCAAGATCGGCCAAGGCAGAGCATTCAACCATTCCATGAAAATCACATGGTATAAGAAACTTGTCGGGGTCTCCAAGTTTTTCGTGCAACTTTTTTAGGATAACCGCCGAACAAATTCTCATTAACTGGTGTTTTGAATTATGTCAAATATTTTTCTTTGTTATTTAGGAGTACCTTATTAATGAGCAAATTTTGGATACAAAGAAGAGCATCAGTTGTAGATACCTAACTACGAATTGTATACTTCCCTAAAGATTTCAACAAATTCTAGTAGCTAGATTATCATCTTTTTCACGAGTTTTTGTTTGTTGCTCATGACAGGATAAGGTATAGCGGTTAGGCTTAGGAGCAAACAACGGGCAATTATTTGGAGAGCTTGATATGGGATACCGGAGGTGGATGTTTTCGGTACTCGAGATTGCACGTATTCGTTAGTCACCCTCGGGTTCCATTCCACCCACCTTGGTTAGAGGAGAGAAGGAGGTGGACATTGGGGGTCTCATCTATGAACATGCCACTCGGGTGGTGATTGCTTTCAAGTCACCCCTCGGGTTAGCAATGGTGTTGCTTGGAAGTAAACCCGTACCCGAAGAAGAAGCGGTATTCATTTGGAAAAAACTAGCCATCATATTCTTAAGCTCATTGATTTGATTTAACATTGTAGCTTGCATTTCACTTCTCATTTCATTCTTCAATGTATTATTTTGAATTTGCATTGTACACTGCATTTCATTTCTTAATTTTGATTTTAAATTACTAATATGATTTCTCATGGCTTGCATACTAGCCTTATTTGTTTTCTTAAATTTCTCCAAGTCACTCGAAGTAGTAAACTGAGTTTGAATCAGAGCTTGGATAAGACGTTATTTCCTTGATTTGAAGGATTTCCCTGATTATGGTTAATTAAACCTTTGTTTTCACATTCGGTTGCAGCACAATCCGGGTGGTCGAAACTGATTAGCTATACTCTAGGGACGATAACCAGTATTTCCCTGATTGTAGTTCACTGCGGTGCTGTTACTATATCTTTAATAATTGTCTGATAACCCGAAAAAGTGGTGCCATCGGTGGAAGGGACTTGTCGGTTAAGATTGAGCATCGGCACAGTACACAAGATTCCTCATCAGCTTTTATGAAGTGGAAGCGGGGTTACTTGATGTTGTTTAAACATTGCGGTCATGGCACTAGTCACGGCACTGCTACCGGCTAATAGCTATCTCCGAAGAATCAAACATTACTAGCTTTTACTTGAGAAACTAATAGGTTGTTTCTTGAAGTACGAACTTTATGATTTGTTTTTTAATAATTTTTAACACATCTTGTGCACTTCTTTCCAAAAGATTGCCACCGGCGGCAGAATTCAAAGAATCTTGATCGGATGGGTTTAAACCATTGTAGAAGGTATCGAGTTGATGCAATTCGTAAATCAGTGATGTGGGTATATGCTCGAGGTGATACTTGACGGTCTCTTGCCTTCACTAAACGTTTCTTCAACTTTTGTTGAAAATTTGAAATTTCATTCCGGAGATTTGTTGTTTTTGAGGGACGAAAGAAATGGTTAATAAACTTGGACACAAGATCATCCCAAGTGAGAATAGAACAAGAAGGTTCTTTGTCGAGCTAAATCCAGGTTGTACCATCGATAGAAAATGGAAAAGGCATAACCTTAATCGATGTCTCGGGCACATCTTTGTACTTCAACGTAGAAGTAATCTTGTTAAAATATTGAATATGAGCATGAGGATCTTCTTTCTCAAAATCGAAAAATTGTTTTGGAAGTTAGAAGATTGATACTACTCTATGTTTAGCATCTAACTTATATAAAACTCTATCATTTCTTGTTCTTCGTAAATTTAAAATCTTTAATAAAAAAATCCGCGAATGCATAGTCTAATAAAATAAGCTTTGCATATTTAAAGTCTATCATGGAAACTTGCAGACTCTTGGCTTTTTAAAGATAGAATTTACATTTTAAAGCTTCTTATATAAAAGACTAGCAAAAGCTTAAATTTATATAAGTTAAGGGGCAAGCTAGAGCGCAGATCAAGTTAAAATTTGATCCTTAAAATGATAAAACATCGTGTCAAAACACTTATTCTATTTTTAAATTTTTTTAATTTTTGGCATATTTTTGCTATTTTTGGTGGAAAAACAGGGTTACGTGGAGACAAGGCAAATGCAAGTAAGATCGTATCGAAAGATCCCCCCATACTAGAACTACACATTGTCCTCAATGTGAGACTGTCACCCCCATACTAATTTCAAGGCATAATCCAAATATTAAGGGGTCTCTACGCAAATCTAAAGCCGTTTATTAAGTATGCTAATAGATAAACGTTAATCAATAAGATCTAGGATATCGGATTCCCATATATAAGCATGCGAAGGATTGAAGATCGAGTGGACGATGAACAAAACTACGAGCACGAGAGTCTTCGTAATCCGGGGCAATCATGGACATAAACCACAAAACACGAAACACGAGAAAGGAAGAGGCGAGCCTCCTCACATCACACTTATTCATGATTATTATACTAATATATTATTACTAGGGATAAGCATGGGTTGCCACCCACAAAGCGCTTCCAAAAGGCTTCTAGAAGATTACTTTTATCCAAAGTAAAATTCAAAACCTTCCCGAGTCGTATCCCGACGAGGTGTGAATTGAAAATCGGTTAAGTACGTGATCGCGTGATTTGAATGGTTTAAGAGATTTTTATTTTGATTTCTAATTCTACTAATGAAAACGCATAAAACATGTAAAGGCAAACAACAATTAAAGCAATTAAAAATTTGACCTAAAAACGTTAACGGAAATCCTAAAAAAACACGACTTAAAACCCTAATTATCAAAATTTAACCCTAAAAATGTTTTTTCATTTTTTTATAAATCCTAAATGACTAAAAATAATTTTAGAAAAAAGAATTATATTTTTTTGACTTTTATTTTATTTATTATGAATTAAAAACTATTTTAATCTAGAAAATTAATTAAAAATACTAAACTAATTTATAAAAATCTGGAAAAATTACTAAAAATACTTTAAACTATGAAGATTCTAAGAAAAATAAGAACTTGAAAGAATGCTGGACAAATAAGCAGATAATAAGCAATTAAGCACGTATAAGCAAAACACTAAAATGTCTATTAGTAATTAATTTTGCAAAACATGTATGAAAAAGTCCCAAGGGCGGTGTGGTAGCAGGTGTTGGTGTTAAAACGTTGGCTATGAAAGGGGGAGGTCACAGGTTTGAAACCTGTGGCCTTTCTTTTTGACTAAACATTTTTTAGTTTTCTTTTTGAAAAAGCTTAAGCTACAAGCTAAAACTAACAACTTTAATAAATGAACTTTTGACAAAACTGAAAAATAAGCTAGAAATAAGCTAAGAAAAAGTGACAGTTTAAAAGAAATCTAACTTATGACTTATGAGCAAAACTGTTTTGGCTTTTTGGATTTAATAAGCAAAAGGAAAGGCAAATAAGCTAAAACAATCTTGAAGCTAAACCTAATAAGCACTA
>BQNB010089024.1:0-27511 GCA_026074375.1 Tanacetum coccineum
TTTATGCTTAGTTGTTAATTTAGAATACATAATTTGCTTTTCCCGTAATGTTAGGATCCATAATCAATCAAAATCTTTGTCCCATTCAAACATTGATATCAACCGTCACTCGACCGTCCATTCACGCCTCGTTGGGAAAACGACCCGTGAATTCAGCTTCCCGGTTATACTACAATTATGAATTTTGATCCTTATTATATATTTATAAGTATTTATTTATATATATTATAAAGGGTAAAGGGTTAATTTATCAATTATCAAAATGGCGCCGTTGCCGGGGAGGCGTGTGTGACTGTCATTTCCGTTGGACAATTCGCGATTGAAGATCCTTCCGTGAGAAGTCATATTGCTTATTTTCTTATTAAAAAAATACAAAAATATTTTTTTCTTTTTAGTATATATATTTAAAACACCAAAAATAAAAGTATATATATATGTAATTATTATATATATATAATATATATATATATATATAATTATATATACAGATATATATATATATATATATATATATATATATATATATATATATTAAAACAATTGTCCTTTAAAAAAGGACAAAATCATACTCTCCATTGGAGGATATCATTAATAAGTTCCAAACCAAAGATTTAAAGCTTGCCTTTGTGTCGCTTGTCAAGTAACGGCTCACACCTTTTAAACGAATTAACAACCTAATATAAGATGTATAAGGCGGGTCGTTCCTAAAGAACTACAACCCGAAAGGAGAAGGATTTTTAATCTAATAGCTTCAGCGCTTTTCCGCTCCTCCGCTCTTTGTCGCAGTTATTTCCTTTTAGAGAGCTACCCGTGAAGTCATGTTGATTATTGGTTAAGTTCTCGTCCTTATTTGTTCCTCTAAAAAAAACAAAAAAAAAACAACATACTATTTTACTTTTTATGACAATGCGCAATCGATCTTGATTTTATCCTATTAAGAATTCTTCCACACATTCCGAGACGTAATCGTCGTCGCTCTCAAAACAAGTTCCTCCGAATCTGTTGAGACTTCCCAAGGATAAAAAAAAACGACTGGCTGTCAACCTACTATCGTCAGAAAATTTGCTTCAAGCACCCACCAGATGGGTTTATGAGGATGCAATTGTTGTTCCCACAGCAATCACCATAGCCAACCTTTGAGCTTACAAACATGGTTTTTGCTCACTCTCGTTCCAAACAAGCAATATTCTTCGACATGACATAGAGGATCCCTCATGCTTCATATTCTGAAATTTCATCAACAAATCACTTCACTACTTCTCTGAGAAATTCCCAAATGCGTTCCGAATACATCGTTTAAGCTTATGCTTTTCCCCATTTTCCACTCGAGGTGTGGCGCCAAGACCGCCGGATTTGGCTAAAAAGAAACCCTCTCGGATCGATTCTTACTATCTCTGGAGATGATCTTGTTTACTTAACAAATTTTATCAATTAAACTTTTTCCCGTCCCTCCCAAAATGACTAATACCATTCGTAATGAGATCTATACGCACTTATCCAACAACGCATTTTGGCTGAATCATATAGTGAGGAGCAGGTATCGATTTAAGGATCTTCCTTCGAGCATGCCCCCTCACATCAATAGAGTTTTTCAAAATGCACCAACCTTGAAGATCTACAATGCTTTGAATACCACAATGATCAAGATTATTTGAATTCCGCAGTGGTGGACTAATTTTATGACAAAAGGCCCCGTGATTGCTTATGCATCATTGAAAGCAAGTCCAAAGTTCATCAATCACGAAGCAAAGCCATTGCCGAACTCAAAGATATGGTCGATAAGGCCCCGTGATTGCTTCTGCCTCCAGTATTTCACCCGATGTTTCCGAACTCAAATATATGGTAAAAGCCTTGCTTCTCGATAAGCAAAAATCTCAAGCTCCCGCTACACATCAAAGCTGTCGAGGAAATTGTGTAACTTGCCGGTGGTGCTCATTCTCACCGTAATTTCCCCGCCACCAGTTGTAACAAGTCTATCGGGTAATAACAGTCAGAATATGTTTCTTAACCGCCACAGTTAACCTACAAACCAAGGAACTACCGGTTACCGTCCTCCTAACTCCAATCCAAGTTCGTCCTCCCAGTTTTCCTCCAGTTAAAAACAACCAAGGTAACAATCAAAACTGGTACAACCAAAATCAGGGGAATAATTACAACCAAGGTCAAATTCATCGACCTCCGGTTTACCAACCCCCGGTTTTCTAAGCTCAAGCTTACCAAACTCTAGTTCCTCAATCACAAGGTGTGTCAAGAGATGATTTTCAAAACTACATCAAGGCCAATGATGCGGTTATGAAAAACATGCAAAACCAAACCCAAAACATGCAAAATCAAATGACCAATTTGACAAGCATGTTGACCAAATTCATGAATGCCAAAACCGCGTCTACTTCAGGATCAGGTTCTCTTCCTAGCAACACCGTTGCTATCCCAAAAGGCGATTTGAAAGCAATCACCACCCGAAGGGGTGTTTCTTATGATGGACCTCCAATTCCACCTCCGCTTTCTTCTCTTCCTGAGGAGGTGGAACAAGAACCCGAGGTGACAAAGGATACAGAGCTTCCAAGCACCGAAAACATCCAACCCCCGGTGGTCCAAACTCAAATTGAAGAACCCGTTGTTGCTCCCAAGACCGTACCTTATCCTTCAAGGATTAACAAGGAGAAACTCCGTGAGAAAGACGATCTTTTAGCTTTGAAATTAATGGAAATTTTTTGGAAGCTCCACTTCGAGCTAAGTTTCGCGGATGCTCTCCTTCACATGCCCAAATTTGCACTAATGTTTAGAAAGCTCATAAACAACAAAGATAATATTCTTGACCTAACCAAAACACCGGTGAATGAAAATTGCTCGACGGTTATCCTCAAAAAGTTTCCCGAAAAACTTGGAGACCCCGGCAGATTTCTTATACCGTGTGATTTTCTGGAGATGGATGTATGCTTAGCCTTGGCCGATCTCGGTGCAAGCATCAACCTAATGCCTCTTTCCATATGGAAAAAGCTAAGTCTCCCAGATTTAACCAAGACCAGAATGATACTTGAACTTGCCGACCGATCAATTTCTACTCCTACCGGTATTGCCGAGGATGTTTTCGTGAAAGTTGGAACATTTTTCTTTCCGGCCGACTTTGTAGTCGTTGATTATGTTGCCGATCCTCGGGCTCCTTTGATTCTCGGGAGACCCTTCTTGAGGACGGCACGAGCTTTGATTGATGTTCACGGTGAACAAATGACCCTTCGTCATGATGACCAATCCGTAACATTCAAAGTTGGTGATACTAAGACATTCTCCTACAATACTATTGAATCGGTTAACCGAATCGATGTCATCGACGTAGCTTGTGAGGAGTTTGCTCAAGAGGTACTTGGATTTTCGAACATTTCCGAGAGTGGCAATCCCACCCCAACTTTGGAACCGATCCTTTCTACCTCACCTCCCTCTCTCACTCCTTTTAGAGGAGGTGAATTCATGTTAGAACAAATCGAGGGATATCTTGCTGATAATTCATTTCTTCTCAGAATTGATGATGCCAACTGTGACCCGAAGGGAGACCTTCTCCTCCTTGATAAGTATTTGAACAATGACCCAATTTCTTCTCTCCCTCCGAAAGAACAAAAATGTGAGGAACTTAAGACTGTAGAATCTTCTAGTAAACCCCCCCACTGATGTACCCCCCGGCTTGGCTCAATGTCTTCACAAACCTCATATTGAGTACGCGTTTTTTGAGGGTACCGATAGATTACCTGTCATAATCGCTAAAGGCTTAAAAGATGAGGACAAGATTGCTATTCTTAAGGTTCTTAGATCACATAAGCATGCTATAGCCTGGAAGATTTCTAATATTAAGGGAATAGATCCATAGTTCTGTACCCATAAGATTTTGATGGAAGAAGACGCTAAACCCACTGTCCAACATCAAAGACGGGTTAATCTTAAGATTCATGAGGTTATCAAGCAAGAAGTTATCAAACTTCTGGATGCCGGATTGATCTACCCGATCTCTGACAGTCCCTGGGTTAGCCCAGTCCACTGTGTCCCTAAAAAGGGGGGCATGACTGTTGTTACCAATGAGGAAAATGAGCTGATACCTACTAGGTTGGTAACGGGATGGCGAGTTTGCATCGATTACCGAAAACTCAACGATGCAACTCGAAAGGACCATTTCCCGCTACCCTTTATGGACCAAATGCTCGAAAGACTAGCCGGGAATGAGTATTATTGCTTCTTAGACGGATTCTCTGGCTATTTTCAGATCCCGATTGACCCCCTTGACCAAGAAAAAATGACTTTCACCTGCCCCTACGGAACCTTTGCCTATCGTCGCATGCCATTCGGTCTATGCAACGCTCCAGGCACGTTCCAACGGTGTATGGTTGCCATCTTTCACGATATGATCGAGAAAACCATGGAAGTTTTCATGGACGATTTCTCGGACTTCGGTGATTCTTTCTCCTCCAGCTTGGCCTATTTAGACAAGATGCTTTAAAGGTGTGAAGACACCAATCTTGTCTTAAACTGGGAAAAATGCCATTTTATGGTCAAAGAGAGAATTGTCCTCGGCCATAAAATTTCAAAAAACGGGATTGAGGTCGATAGGGCCAAGGTAGATGTGATTGCAAAGCTACCTCATCCCACTACCGTTAAGGGTATTCGGAGTTTTCTCGGTCACGCTGGATTCTACCGACGATTTATTCAGGATTTTTCCAAAATCGCCCGGCCTATGACCCACCTTCTCGAGAAGGAAACTCCGTTTATCTTTTCTAAGGAATGTGTCGATGCATTTGAAACCTTAAAGCAAAAATTGACTGAAGCACCAATTCTAGTTGCCCCCGATTGGGACCTACCTTTTGAAATCATGTGTGATGCAAGTGACTTTGCGGTAGGTGCGGTCTTGGGGCAACGAAAGACCAAACACTTTCAACCAATACACTATGCAAGCAAGACTATGACCGACGCTCAAGCTCACTATACTACTACGGAAAAAGAGCTTTTAGCCGTAGTATATGCTTTCGAGAAATTCTAGCCATATCTTGTCTTGTCAAAGTCAATAGTGTACACAGACCACTCGGCTCTTAAGTATCTCCTTGCTAAGCAAGATGCTAAACCGAGATTGCTGCGGTGGATTCTCCTCCTCCAAGAATTTGATGTCACTATTCGTGATAAAAAAAGGAGCTGAGAATCTTGCCGCCGACCACTTGTCTAGACTTGAAAATCCTCACCAAGATGTTCTCGAGAACAAGGAAATTACCGAAACATTTCCTCTTGAAACTCTTGGTATGGTAACTTTCCGTGGTGATGCTAATACCCCATGGTTTGTTGATCTTGCAAACTACCATGCGGGGACTTTTGTTGTGAAAGGGATGTCATCCCAACAAAATAAAAAATTCTTCAAAGATGTGAAGCATTACTTTTGGGACGACCCCTACTTGTTTAAGATATGTGCGGATCAAGTGATTCGGCGATGTGTTTTTGGCCAAGAAGCCCATGACATCCTCATGGCTTGCCACGAGGGTCCCACCGGTGGACATCACGGTGCCAACTACACTGCTAAGAAAGTCTTTGATGCCGGATTTTATTGGCCAACGATTTACCGAGATGCCCATGACTTGGTCACACGGTGTGACGCTTGTCAACGTCAAGGAAAAATCTCACAACGTGATGAAATGCCACAAAATGCAATCCAAGTTTGTGAGATCTTTGACATGTGGGGCATCGATTTTATGGGACCATTCCCGTCTTCACGAGGGAACAAGTATATACTCGTGGCCGTCGATTACTTGTCAAAATGGGTTGAAGCAAAGGCGCTCCCCACCAATGACGCCCGAGTTGTTTGCAAATTTCTCAAATCTCTCTTCGCCCGATTTGGAACTCCCCGTGCCATCATTAGTGATCGCGGTACCCATTTTTGCAATGACCAATTTTCAAAGGTCATGCTTAAATATGGGGTGACCCACCGACTTTCCACCGCGTATCATCCACAAACAAGTGGGCAAGTCGAAGTTTCTAATCGTGGTTTGAAACGTATCCTAGAAAGGACCGTAGGTGAAAACCGTGCTTCTTGGTCGGACAAGCTAGATGACGCCTTGTGGGCCTTCCGTACCGCGTTTAAAACACCCATCGGGTGTACGCCTTACAAGCTTGTGTACGGGAAGGCTTGTCATCTCCCGATCGAACTAGAGCACAAGGCCTATTGGGCCCTGAAACATTGCAACTATGACCTTAAGACCGCGGGTGATCACCGGAAAGTTCAATTAAATGAATTAAATGAACTTCGTGATCAAGCCTACGAGAACTCTTTGATCTACAAAGAGAGAACAAAGATGATCCATGACTTAAAGATTAAGAACCATGTTTTCAACGTTAGTGATCGAGTCCTTCTCTTCAATTCTCGATTAAAGATTTTCTCAGGTAAGCCTTAAAATAACTCGTTGGACGGACAGTTCACATTGCCCAAGTTTTCCACTTATGGTACGTTGAGTTATCTTAACCAACAGGCCCCAACGTTTAAGGTGTAACAATATAGACCTTAAAACACTACTTTAGATGGGGGAACATTCCTAAAAAATGGTTGTCCCGGATCCTCCATACTTTCCCCAAGGACAACTTATATTCGGGGATCGAGTCTAGCTTAGTGACTCTTTAAAAAACAACGGCTTGTGGGAGGCAAACCCATGCTTATCCTTCTTTCTTCTTTCTATTTTTAAAAGTGTTGTGATGTGAGAGCAGCTCGCCTTTTCCTTTTTCGTGTTGTTGGTTTGTGGTTGTATTTGTCCAGGTATGTTCCCAGGATTTTGAAGACCTCATGCTCATGGTTTTTCCATTCATTCACTCGTGCTTCTATTTCTCAGCTTCATTTTGGGAATCCAATATCCAAATCTTATCGACTAACATTTATCTTTAGCATAATTAATAAACGGCTTTAGATTTTCGTAGAGACCCTGCCTACTCACATTGAGGACAATGTGTAGTTTTAGTATGGGGGAATCTATCGATTTGATTATACCTGCAACCGTTGTTCTCACGTAACCCGTTTTTCCACCAAAAATATGTGATTTATGTGAAAATAGCAAAATTTAAAAAAAAATTGCATGATAAAGTGAAAAAAAAGTGATAAATGTTGGAATAAAGTGATGAAATAAGTGTTGTGACATAAATAAAGGTGAGAACGAGAAGTAAATTTTGACCCGACCGGTTTTATACCTTAGTTTTTTCCTTAACATATTTAAATCGAGTTTGTTGCTAGTCTTATGTAGGCTTATCCATTATGCCGAACTCGATTTATTAGAATTAAGATTGTTGCCAGTCTATGTGACTTGTTAAAGTGTCGATCTTAATTCGCTAGGCTAAGCATTCGCAAGTCTCTTTCTTAGAGATTTTAAATTGCGAAGAACAAGAAATGATAGTGTTAATTATAAGTCATGATATTAAACGTGGAATAGTTGGATTTCTTTAAGGCTTATAAGTATTAATTGTGGCTTTTTCTCCCATTAGCTTGTCTCACTTATATGCATAAATGTTTAATAAATAAGGTTGTCCGGTTCAATTTAATTTTTAGTAACTTTCCTTTGATTTGGAAGTCGATGATTCGAATTTTGGCTTATTATATGCATCATATGGTTTATTGCTTTACTTATGCCTTAAAGAGCCTTAGGGTATATGGTACTTATAAAATTAGTGATTGGAAAAATGTTGCTTAATTATTTTCACCTTAAAGAGCCTAAGGGTATATGGTGTAAATAATATTACTTGATTTATGTCTTAAAGAGCCTTAGGGTATATGACATGAATTAAGGCAAAAGCAACAAAAGCCAAAATTTCGTTCACTTCATCGGTTTTCAATGATAAGGGTGGAAGCTAATTTTTATCTTTAACCGTCCCGCTTTATTTTTGGATTTAATAAATATCGAAACAAGTCTTAAAGAGCCTTCGGGTATATGACTTAAGTAAAATCTTGAGATACAAACTTAGGATTTGCGGGAGGAAAAGTAATACACAATTAGTATTTATGAGTAGTGTTAGTATCATGACTTGTATTTGACAATGATCTTGTTTTTAAGCTTAGTATGGAAAAGTGAAAGTTGGGGACGATGAATTTATTTTGCTTGTTCCATGATCCTAAGTATTATCAAGAATAATGAAAGCACAATGTTATGAAGTGTTGAAGTATGGAAAGTTATGAAAAAGCATAAAAAAGGTAACATTTTTGAAAAGGAAAAACGAGGCTTTTCAAACTAATGTTTATCTTTAATCCCTTAAGATGAATACTTAGCTACTTTTCGAGGTAATTAATCAAAGGGGATTAAGATTCTTAGTTTTCTAAAGAGTTATTTGTAATATTGCGTGAGGACACGGCAATAGCTTAGTATGGGGGAATTTGGTATGTGCTATTTTACACATACTTTTTACCTAATTAAACGAGCCCAAATAACCAAAAACGTGTGAAAAATGCAATATATATGCTTGTTTTTGTGTTTATATATGTGCAGGTACGGATATGCAATAAAGGACTAAATAAAGACAAAACCGGAGAAAACCGAGCACGAGAATGGATAGAGCACGGAAAGACGAGTCCAACGATACCCTCAGATCTTATTGGGCCAGCCCGTAACCCATTTTATGGGTCGGACCAGCCTAAGCTCAATTTAAGCCCAAAATAAATTGATAATATAGAGTTGGATGACGCAGCATGACGTCAAGTCATGTGCCTGCTAAATAAATACATCTCTAGCATGTGACATAGCACTAGTGTTGGTTTTGGCAAATAGGACGACGACACGTGGCTGGGGCATTTATACTTCTTAAATTTCATTTACATTACTGGATGCATGATCCAACAATTATAAAAGAGTGCATTTGATTTAAGCGATCAAATGGCCACGTGGCACCTCGATACCGGCTGGATTTCCTTTACATAGTATCCCGATCCGTGTGACAATGATTAGAGGGCAATGATTGGTGGAATGAGTGCTCTATGATGGGGACAATTTTACACAAATACCCCCTCGCTCCCTATTTATACCAACTCGCTCCCCTCATTTGTAATCATCTAGTTAATTAGTATTTTATTTTTTTTCTTAGTTTAGTTTTACATTTTTAGCTTATTTTAGTTTTGTAATAGCTTATTTTACTTTTTCTACTTATTGTACCTTTCTTATTTTGAGAACTTAGTATGATGATTGTGAAAAGAAAATGGTCAAAAGTTTTGTTGATGATCTCGTGTATGTTTTTGTTCACTTTATCGAGTCGTAATATTGCTTTCTTGTGGCTTAATTCAATAAGCTGATTCTTCGTCCTTATTTTCGTAGCTTATTATTGTCAAAAGTTCTTAACGATTTAGATAATGACTCCTAAAAGCTTTCCAAGCTAATTCGATTCATTCTAAATCGTTTTAAGCACCTTTCGAGATAATAAGCTTTAATAAGCTCGAAAATAGCTTATTGTTGTGATTGTTTCATTTTTGCTTGATTAGAAGCTCTTATTTTCTGTTATGATAAGTTTTTGAACAGCTTATTCGGCTTAGTGTGAGCTCAAAGTGCTAGATCCAACTTTTGAATGCTTAAGTGCTTATTCGATTTGTCGTTTGAGATGTTTTATGAGCTTATTGCTTACTCAACGTCCTTGTTGCTATTTTCTATGGCTTATTGATTAGTGTTGAGATTATATAGTTTAATGTTTAGCTTATTTGATCGTTTAAGTTGTAGATCTCAAAATCGTTTAGTTTATTATTAAGGTTTGGAGTTAAATGTGCTTATCTCAACTTATGGATTCTTTATTTCGTTGTTCTATTGTGTTGCTTAATAGTTTGTGCTTATTCGATTATGCTTAATGGATCTGGCTTATTAATTTAACTTGTTCGTATGTTTTTGTTACTCGTCCTTTAAATCTGCTGCGACTAGTTAATAAAATTGAATTGGACCTCTTTCTATTATTTGACTTGGGCCTTTTTGTTTGATTTGTCCTGCGTTTGTAATAGTTTTATTAGGGCCTATGTTGGTTTGTAGATTAGTTTGGGCCTAGTCCTTGTTGGAATAAGTTTGGGCCTTATCATAATCTTCTTGGGCTCATCGTTTGGTCTGTATAATGAAATGAAAACAGAAAACAAATTGTTGAATTGAAATGTTTTTAGTTAACAGTTTATATTTCTTTTTATTTTAATTCTTGGTACCGGTCAACTCATGAGGCGAAGAGCTTACGGGTTTATTTAGCTAGACCGAATTTGACTATTTGTTTTAGCTAAATAAATCGGGTGGTTATCGTTTAATTGCGGCTCTTCAATTCGGTCTAATTTTCTATCCTATTTCAATACATTAGTGTAGATTTATTTAGCTTGAATTTAATATGTTTGCTTATTTGTTTAATATGAGTAGTGAGTAGATTTTATTAGAACTTGTAAGTGATATTTATGAATTTGGAATTAAGTGTGGATTTCAAAAAGGTTTAGTTGATTAATAATTTGTCGGATTATTTAGATTTGTAAGTTGATTGTTTAAAGGGCAGAATCCGGAGAATAATCAAGTTACACATCTAGCAATTATTTTCTTTTTAAGAGATCCTTTAAAAAAAACAACAGTTGTAGAAAATTATCATTTCTACTAAGGATTAAAATTCGTAATAAGACCTAAATTCAACACTTAAGGGAACTTTTTACGTCCTTAGCAAGCATATTTGTCCATTTATATCTTTAGATCGAATTTTATATAATCTTGTATGTTTTAAATCTTAGAATTAATATTTTGTTTAATTTTAGTATAAAATAGTTTTTTATAATAACCATAACCAAAAACTTGAATGACAATCAAGCTCGGACTTACAACTTGAATGTAGATTTCCATTCACCTCTCACCGAGGAGAACGATACCCGTGTTGATTACTTATTATTCTTTCCTAAGAATAATTTGTATGATACTTTGCTTGCGTATACATATATATATTTCTATAAATATATATATTATATAACTGATGGTTTATTTGATAAACGTGTAAAAACCGATCATCAAATTCTATGGAAAACTGATATCTAAAACCATAACCTAGGATCTCCTTTTATACACCAAGGAGTCCTTTACAAGATAACTACAAATCTTTTTAAATTTCTATAAGATATCAACATATCTTCTAAATATATAATCTTATACATATCTTCCTATCTTTATAGAAGATAAACCTTTGAACTAATCCAATGCATATCCATTCACGACGTCTTATCTTCATGCAGTCATCATCATTCAGCATATTTAACTTCTTCTCACAGTAATAAGTTAGACAGGCAGTACTAACTTTTGCTCTAGCATTACTAACCAGGTTAGTTCTGGTAGTTTATAATCCGTGTCGTAAAAACTCTTCAGCTGGCAGTACTAAGTTGAGCTAGCAGTATAAACTATATAGATAACCTTAATTCCTAACAATCCTCCCCTAAACTTGTGATTTACTTCCAAATCATCAAGTTTCTTGAATTAACCTAGAGAGGATTCTTCCAAACAATTTTTTTACTTCTGAAGTTGTGATCTTGTAAATCTGAGAAGTTCAAATTCCATTTCACTTGCATGATCAATCTCTAGTTTTCTATTTAACATCTTTGAAAGCATTCCTTGAATAAGTGGATACTTCTTTTCTTCCATCATGTGAATGGCAATTCCATTATCCATTAACAAAATATGAATTCCACATAAATCAATTAGTCTCAAGCTTATCAAATTGTATCCATGTTGATTTCTCCAGACTTTATCTTCTTCTTCAGGCTCAAATAAGGTCTTCAGATCTCCCCATAGCATCTAGTCATATACTTCTGGACTTGTTGTTACATACCTTTCTTTTACCAGTCTGTGTAGATCCATCACATCCTGTCTGTCAAAATCATTAATCATCTCACTAAAAATCTTATAATTCTTGGAACTTCCATCTGCCCTGATGATTTGATAATACATAAAATTACACGCTGGCAATCCTCATTCATCTCATTCGTCAAGGGATTAAAGACCAAATCAAGGGCTTGGATGATAAAACTTGGAGAACACACAAAATGGATGGCTGAGATTGATATTCGAGCTCTCTTACACAAGAAACGCAATTTCTCAATCCTCTCACAGAAGTAGCACACAACAAAGAAGACTAAGACCTTAGCTTTATCTATATATAGGACCTTGTAAGCCATTGAGCTATCTAGTTTTTAAGTTTTTAGTTTTCAGCTTATATTTATGTCTTTTTAAGCTTATTGTACTTTATTTTAAAAGCCCTGTACTGTTTTATTAAGTTAATGAAAATTAAGTTTTTATGTTAAATCTGTTTTTTAAGTCAATGCCATTTATGTTTTAAAAGTATTTGTTAAGCTCTCATAATCTGTTTTACTACTTACTTAAGTTGTTCTTACTTAAGCACTATAAGTTTTTCCATAACTTATAGTGTTTAAGCCATTTTTACTCAAAAAGCTCATTTGGAAGATAAGCCAAAAAAGGAAGGGCTTATAGGGGTTTTACTAGCTTGTTTTACACAAGCTAGAGCTTGTAGATAAGCTCTCTAAGAGCCTTTTTTCCCTGTTTTGAGCAAGGGATTTGTAAGTCCTCATTTTCCATTTTTTTAGCTTATTTACTGTTTCATTCTGCTTATTACTTGCTTATTTGTTGCTCATTATTCAAAAGTTTTAATGCTTATTTATGCTTTCTTGAGTTTAAATTTCATTTGTTCAAAGTTTTAGTTTAATACTGCTAGTTTAGCATTTATTACTGCTTAACATTTTATTTGCTTATTTAAGGTCTATTTCTGTGTTCTGATAACTTATTAGTGCTTAAAAAATTGCTTGTTGGATAGCTGATTTTTCATAGTCTTTGTAACACCCATCAAATCGTGAGCACGCAGCGGAATGTTTTAGGATATCCTATGGCGTTACCATATTTATGGATAATAGTCACAAGATCGGAGAAGCGATCTACTAAACGTGTCGTTTGAAAAAGATACATTGGATTAACAAAATACTTGTTTGTTACATAAGCCCATGGCTTCAAATTGTTCAACAATATAAATAAAGATTTCGGTTTATAACAATTTTCCCCAAAATGTAATAAGACCCCAAATCTTAAGTGTTGACTCTTCAATTATTGACTTCCAATGTATCATCGCACCTCGTGCCTTATTGACCTGAAAAACATGCTTAAAACGTCAACATAAAGTTGGTGAATTCATAGGTTTATGTAAATCAATAGTAGGACCGCAAGATTTCTAAGTGTATGATTAAGCAACAAATGCAAACATCATAAAAAGTAATTACGTTTTCCTAAGCTCATGACACTGAAGCTCGACATACTGAATGCATATATTCCCAATGATAATGCCCATGAATGATGTTTTAACCCGAAACATCCCAAATCCGACATGGTATACGTTCGTTCCCGGTGATAGCTAATCACCCGAACGGGGATTGTCAATCCCAAATAGATCTATCTATAACATTCACGCTCACAATCCAGTAATTGACAGTTCATGATAAAGGGCTCAGTGGGTTATCGCTACTTAGGCAAACACGTAATCATTGTATAAAATGTACACTTGCGTCCAATTTGTAAAACAAAGCAGTCTCAACCCCAAGGATGGTAAACCATTAAAAACCAAAATTTTTTTGTAAAAAAAAAAAACATGGGGCTATGAACTCACTTTGACAGTGATAGACCTCTAGAAGATTGATAATAGAGTATCTCAAGTATAAACCACAAACCGTCAAATACCCTAAGTAAATACGGCCCAGTCTTAGTCTACAATTAAGGCAAAGACTCAATTGTATAAACTACAATAAATTTGCTAGTTTAATAAAATGTTATCACTTGTGTGGTGTTGTACGTTTTAAATGTAATTTAAAATTTTTGATGGCTCTTGGGAAAAAGGATAAACTTACTTAAGGTACACATACTTATTTATTAAGTCAAAATTAAACCCGTTTAATGTCCGAAATATTAATATTTTTAACCGATTTCTTTTAAGCGTTTTATAATTTCACTTTTGATCACAAATATACCCTTAAGTCTTCCTAGATATTACACTTTATTCCCCAAGGGTTTAATAAAATATAAACAATACAACTGTAAACCCTTTAGTATTTGATAATTACATAATAGTCCTTAAGTTTTACAAAAAAATGAAATTTAGGTCTTTAGTAGTTACTACTGGTAGTATATTAGTCATTACTACTGGTAGCATATTAGTTACTGCCTATTAGAATAATATTGTCATTAGTACTGGTAGTAATATAATGGTTACTACTGGTAGATATAGTCATTACTACTGGTAGCATATTAGTTACTCCTGGTAGAATAATATTGTCATTAGTACTGGTAGTAATATAATGGTTACTACTGGTAGATATTATAGTTAGTCCGGGTAGTACAAATGCATTCGTTAAGCTTATTTAAGTTTGCTTAAGCTGTTTGGCTTATTGATAAGCTCGGATGAGCTTATTTTGAGCTTATTGGGCTCGTTGGCCCAACAACCATTTACTGAAAATTAGTACCAAGGTCCATTAAGGTTCGTTTGGTTTTTAAAGGGTATAAGGGCCTATATAAGTTTCAATAAGCTCGTAGGTCACCTTAATAAGCTCGTAGAGCTTATTAATAAGCTAGGGTCTCCACTGTTGGGCCTGTTGGGCCCGAGTGTGGGCTGCGTGGGTTAAACGAAGCCATTAGTGGCCCGTTAGGTGTTCTAGTACCTCTTAAGACACCGTTAACGAGCTAGTATACCAAATGTGAGCTTATTTTGCATGCATAGGGTCGTGTTCGAAGCATGCACCAGCTAGATAAGGTTGCCTACACATTCCTTAGTCTTCATGTCGTGTTTACAAGAAAGTTCACGTATAGTTTTCTTACCATTTTGTGTATAATGTAGTCTAAGTCCAAGTTTTTCATATAAATAGGGCACTTAAGCCCTATATTGACATATCACATCTTGGTACATTGCTTTAATTAGGTTCTTTGCAAGTCACCACCCAAGTATAAACATGTACAAGAATATAGGTGCGTGAACCCCATATGGGTCGCGACACAAGTCTAGAAATCAAGCGACAATTAAACTATGAATTGCAAAGTGTCGTGAAGACGTACAAGGTCCTATAAATAGCTTCTTAGGATTGGGAAAGTGGAGCGTGATGTGTGGCTAGGCCCTAGCTCGTATACCCCTTGTGCACTCGTTTTACTATCCCTTACTTGTTTCGTGTTCTCAAAGTGTGATAAATATTAGTGTATGGTTACGTTTGTGATCCGAATGAGAGAGAAGAATATAAGATTTGGAAATGTGTTTAAGTGAGCTAGTGAATATTATATTACGGATGAGAAGCTAGTTAGCTCTCTTGGTTTCACAAACCACCCACACCGAACCAAATTTGTGCCTTAGGAGGTGGTTTTTGAGTTTCCTAGTTGCTAACACATGGTTTTACTAAACCATCTTAGTACCATTCTTAATTACTCTCAAGAAGTACGAAAAGCTTTGCTTAGCTATTCAAAATCTTATGGATTTGTGTGTTGGTTCCTAGTCATAATATCCGCTGCACAAAGGAAATTAAGAGTCACAATTGGGTTCTTAACCAAAAATGTGTAAAAGACTAATTAGGAGACCATTAAGACTATATTAATAAGTTAGTAGGAAGTACTTATCCATGTAAGGATCAATATGAAAGAATTTCCACTTGTTTTGGACCCCTAACCACGCCCCTAGGGGTTATAAGCAACAAATTGATTAAATTTTTATGTTAAGGTTTTTAAAAGCGGGTATTGGTTTGAGTCTAGATAAGTTTAGGTATTTCTGGGGTATGTTCAAACATATTTTATTGTGATACGTAACCCTTTTGCATGACCAATAAAAATAAAATACGAAAGGTACATAATTATCCTCTTGATAATTATTTCTTACTTGGTGGATGTAAACCTTAATTTATTTGATGACCGTTTACATTAAAAGATTATTTCTAGTCTACGCGATTTAGCTCAAAAGTAAAATTAAAAGTAAACGCGTATCGGGCCAAAATAAATAGTGACTAATAATAGGAGTCGTAAAATGACCTGAAATTGAGAAATGTTACAGTCTCCACCCGTTAAAAGAGCTTTGTCCTCAAAGCTTAAGACCTCGTAGTGGATGACGAAGTCCCGTTTGTGAAGAGTTGTGGGTATTTTTGTTTGAACGAATCTTCACGTTCCCAGGTGAACTCAGGGCCCCGCTTAGAGTTTCAATGAACCTTAACCAATGGTATTCGGCTTTGCTTCAATCATTTGATCTCCCGTTCCATGATTTCAACGGACTCTTCTATAAATTGGAGCTTATCGTCAACATGAATTCCTTCTAACACATGACCTAAAGGTTTCTGTTAGCGTAACATTCTTCAGATTAGAAAACATGGAAAAGTATGGTGAACTCTGCTCAACTCTTGAGGAAGTTCCAGCCTGTAGGCAACTTTCCCAACTTTGGCTAACACCCTGAAAGGTCCAACATATCTCGGGTTCAGCTTGCCTCCGCTTAACCGAATAAGTAAAACTCACGAACCGAAATGGAAAGAGATCCGAACCTTAATGACCCCTTTCCAAGGTAGAGACCATGAGCATAAGACTCAGTCCCTCAACGCTCGAACTCCATCGGCATCCGCTCCGATTGGCATAGCTCTTTTGTCGATCCTGAGCATCTTGCATCCTTTGCTTGATCAGGACGATCTTTTTCTGTATGTTTTCTTGGATCAATTCCGACCAGTCAGTTGGGACTTTCCCCAACCTCGGCCCAGCACACTCAAAACCGTTGATCTGACATTTTCGCCATACAGTGCCTCATAAGGGCGGCCTTTATGCTAGCGTGATAACTGATGTTGTATGAAAAACTCGGCCAATGGTAAAATGCTTAACCAACCTTTCTTTTTTGTGTTTTATATATTTATTTTGTGTATATTTCTTTATTTTGTAGGTTTTTTTCATGGTTTTTTTTGATTTATTTAGTTATATTTTTTTTTTTTGTGTTTTTATAGGATTAGTTTGATATGACTTTTTAATTTTTTTGTTGATGTATTGTTAGATTAGGGTAATTTTGGTATTGGTATTGCTTTCTTTGACCTTTTGGGGTTGTTTTGTATTTGTTTTTTGACCATTTTTTGGTTTTTTTTTAACTATTTTTGTTTTATGATGGTGTTGTTTTATAATTTTTTTATGTTGTGTGGTTAAATGTTTTATTGAATCTTTGATTTTTTTGTATGGTGGTTGTATTTTTTGGTTTTTTGGTATTTTTTTGTTGTTATATATTCGTAAATGTGATTTTTATTGTGTGATTTTTTGTAGTATTAGTGTTGTGATGTAGGTTTTTTTTTATTAAATTATGTTTTTTTTGTTTTTTGTTTTTTATTTTAATTTTTTTTTTTAGTTTGGGTGTGTTTTTTTTTGTCTAATTTATTTTTCTTATGTCTTTGGGGTATTTGTTTTTGATTTTTAAGTTTTTAACTTAGTGTATTTGTTTTTTTATTTTTCTTTTTTTGTTATTTGTTTGTTTAATTTGTGTATTATTTTTCTAAGTATGTATTACGTTAGAAACTTGTTAAAGAAGTAAAATTTTGGGTTAGTTTTTGTGATTTTATTTTTTTAAAATACACCTTAGTGTATTCATTTTATAGATGGTATTTTTTCATTTATTCCTAGAATATTCGTTAATACAGTGACCATAACAATCCCAAAGACAGAGATAAAAAGATGTAAATTTAATGATAATTATTACTAAAAAATCCCAAACCAAGACAACAAACACAAAAATTATAAAATGAATACCAAAATATTAAAAAATAAAATAAAATAGAGAATAGTTATAAGTTTTTAGCCAAAGAACGATCACGACAAGCACGGTAGCATGTCCTCGAGAGTTTTGAATGGTTCCTCCATCTCTATCCGTCAGATTTCCTGGATTAAACGCAGTGCTCACACTAATATCTGTACCCAAAGCTTTCTGAAATGATCTCCAGAAATTTGAAGTGAATCTTCCGTCACGATCACAGATAATTGAGACAGGTATCCCATGTCTTGCTACTACCCTGTTCAAGACAACCATTGCCAAATGTCTAATGGATCATACGTCCTCTATGGTAGGAAGTGAGCAGATTTTTAACATCATCCACAATCCCCCCAGGATGTGTCAAAACCATTTTGACGATCTAGGAAGTTTGGTGAAAAATCCATCGTGATATTATCCCACTTCCTACACTGTATCTCTGGTTGGTACTAGCACTAACCCGATGCCTTTGATGTTCGGCCCTGACCTACACATGTCAGAGCATTTGCTAACGAAACGTGGTGATGTCATCCTTCATATTTAAGGACCACCAATATAAAATTCTGTCACATCTTGGTACATTCTTTTCCAAATCGGGATGATAGAAGTATTTTTGACTGTGAGATTTGTGTCATAAACAACGATCCTTAAGTCTCCATAGGCAAGTAATACCAACTCCTCCGTGGAAAAACATAGTGTTCCATCGCCACTGGTTCCAATCATTCCTGGGTTATATCCCTTCGATTATACCAGCCTACGCTTCATAGCACGAGATCCACTGGATTACATGGGCTTTACGATAATGAGCTTCCTAAAAATTCGTTTGGGGAGCAACCAAACAAATTGTCCATAACTAAGGCACAAACCCCAATGGCCTATTCCGTTCCTTACGGCTCACCTGCATATGGCCACACTTTTTGCATTCCCAGTTATAGGATAACGAAATATCACAATCGTATCAATCAGTAAATTCTAGCCAACGCCGTTGTCTATGTTAAGCTCCTCTGATCCGGGAATGTGTGTAGGCTTTTATGGTCCGGAGAACAAACGGTGCAATCTGGTTCCGATAGATAGTGTCTCCATATCTTTAGGGCAAACACTACCGATCCAAGTTCTAAAATCATCAGTGGTGTAGTTCATCCCTCGTGAACTTTTAGTTGACTAGAATCATAAGCAATCAACCTTCCGTCTCTACATTAATACAACACCTAAACCCATGGTGACGCAACACAGTAGACCACAAATTCTTTGCTACTCCCGCAGGTAAAAGCCAGTATGGTGGTAAAAACACTGCACAACTTCTGTCTTTAATTAATTGAAAAGCTTTATCTCCTTTTCCCCTCCCCAGTCAAACTTGATTCCTTTCTGAGTAAGTTTCATCATTGAACTAGCAATTTTGAAAATCCTTCGATGAACCTTCTAAAGAACCCAGCAAGACCTAAAAATTGCGGAATTTCATTGTTGTCTTAGGAGATGCCCTAATCTTTTGAATATGATTCTATCTTGGCTGGATCTACATGATATGCCTCTCTATCATGACGTGACCGAGGAAATTTACCTTCGTTGATCCAAAACTCCGCATTTTTGAAAACTTATCATACAACGCTCCTTCTTAGAGCAAATTCCAAAAATTGCCTTAAAATGGTCTTCGTGCTCTTTCCTCATCCTTTGAATAAATAAGGATGTCAGTCGATTGCAATACATTACGATTTATCCTAAGATGCTTGCACACTTGGTTCATGAGGTCCATGAATACCACAAGTGCGTTGGTCAGTCCGAATGGCATAACCTGGAACTCGTAATGACCATACCGAGTTCGGAATGTCGTCTTTTGAATGTCTTGTTCTCGTACTCTAAGCTGGTGATATCCTGATCTGAGATCTATCTTTGAATAAATACTGGATCCTTGAAGCTGATCAAACAAATCGTCGATCCTTGAGGTGGATAACGGTTCTTTACTGTCAGTTTATTTAACTCACGGTAGTCGATGCACATCCTGAACGACCCATCCTTCTTTTTGACAAATAAAACCGGGGCTCCCTAAGGTGAGGAACTAGGTCTTATGAATCCTTTGTCAGAAAGTTCCTGTAATTGTTCTGATAATTCCTTCATTTCGGATGGAGCCAATCGATACGGTGCTCGAGCTACGGGTGCGGCTCTTGGAATTAAGTCGATTTAGAATTCCACTGGTCGAGCACACTACCATTTCCTTTGGGAGCTGCCCTATTGGGGCCCTTCTGCAAGTGTTTGCTAAATTTTGTAATGGATTACCAATATCTGAGATCGACTACTTAACGTTGTACGTTTGAAAAAAGTAATTAGCTTAACAAAATAATTGTTTGTTTTCATAATCCCATGGCTTTCAATCTTGGTAACAAATATAAATAATGATTTCGGTTCAATAACATATTTTCCCCAAAATGATAAATAAGACCCCAAATCTTAAGTGTTGACCTCTTCAATTATTGACTTCCATGTATCATCGCACCTGTGCTTATTGACCTTGGGAAAAACATGCTTTTTTTTAAAACGTCGACATATAAAGTTGGTGGGATTGAATTATAGGTTTTTGTAATTCAATAGTTGGTCCGCAAGATTTCCAAGCTGTTATGATTTAGTTAACACATGCAAACATCATAAAAAGTGATCCTCATTTTCCTAAGCTCACGACACTGAAGCTTGACCACGGTATGAATGCTATATATTCCCAATGAAATGCACCCTTGTGAAGGTTGTTCTAACCCGTGAAACAATTCCCAAATCGGACATGGTTTAGTTCGTTCCCTACGTGATAGCTGACACCAAAACTGGGTTTGTCAATCCCAAATAGATCTATTATATAACATTCGCGTTCATCAATCCAGTAATTGACAGTTATTGTTAACAAAGGTCCTCAGTGGGTTATCAATTACTTAGGAAATCACGTAATTCATTGTATAAAATGTACACCTTCGTCCAATTTGTTTAAAAAAAAGCATGGGTTACTCAACCCAAGGATTGTAAACAATTTTAACAATTGTTTTAAAAATAGGGCTATGAACTAACTTGAGTGATTAGTCCTATGGATAATTGATAATAGATATCAAATGTATAAAACCACACCGTCATATACCTTTGTATTTACGGCCAGTCTTAGTTTAACAAGTTTAGGTTAAAGACTCAATGTATAAACTATAATAAATTTGCTAGTTTATATATACTGTTATCACTTGTGTGGTGGTGTAGGGTTCTATTGTATGATCCGAAAATTGTTTGAGGCTATCTTGGGGAAAACGGTTAAACTTTTCTTTATTAAATATCTTGTTTTATTAAGTCCGTAAATTAAACCCGTTTATTGTACCGAATATTTTTTAATATTCGTCCCGGATTCTTTTATCGGTTTTGTTATTTCACTGTTTGATCCATCAAATATACCCTCTAAGATTCTTGATAGTAACACTTTAGTCCACTAGGTTCTATAAAAATATAAACTTTTCATCAACTGGTGTAAACCACTATTAGTCTGTTGTTATTACATAGTTAGTCCTTTACAAGTTTTCAAAAAATGAAACTCTTAGGTCTTTTTTGATTACTATCGGTAAGCAATATAGTTCATTACTACTGGTTGCACTATTATTTACTCCTGGTTGAATAATACGTTTCTTTAGTACTGGTATAGTACTATATTGGTTTAGTACTGAGTTAGTATAGTCATTACTACTAGTAGCATATTAGTTACTCCTGGTAGAATAATATTGTCATTAGTACTGGTAGTAATATAATGGTTACTACTGGTAGATATTATAGTTAGTCTGGGTAGTACAAATGCATTTGTTAAGCTTATTTAAGTTTGCTTAAGCTGTTTGGCTTATTGATAAGCTCGAACGAGCTTATTTTGAGCTTATTAGGCTCGTTGGCCCAACAACCATTTACTAAAAATTAGTAAATGGTCCATTTAGGCTTCGTTAGGTCTTTGTAAAAGGGGCATAAGAGGAGCCTATATAGTTTCAATAGCTCGTAGGTATCTTTACCATATGTGTAGAGCTTTTTTAATATGCTTGGGTATCTCCACTTGTATGGAACTGTTTGGGACTCAGAGTGTGGGGTTGCGTTTGTGTTAAACGATGCTATTAGTGGCCCGTTAGGTGTTATAGTGCATCGGAAGTAACCGTTAACGAGATTGTATACCAAAATGTGAGCATTATTTTGCATGCTTAGGGTCCACATGTTCGCTTAATGCAACCACGCTAGATAAGGTTTTTTTGACCTACACATTGCACTTAGTCTTCATGTCGTGTTTTCAAGAAAGTTCACGTATAGTTTTCTTATACTTTGTGTGTATAATTGGTATTGTTGTTTACGTATAAGTTCATGTTTTCATATAAATTAGGGCAATTATGCCCTAGATTGAATATCCATTGGGTTAAACAACTCATAACTTTGCGTTTTTTTTTTCTTTCTTTTTTCTTTTTTTTTTTTTTTATTTCCTTTTTTTTTATTTTCTTTTTGTTTTTTTTTTTTTTTTTTTTTTTTTTTTTTTTTTCTTTTTTTTTTTTTTTCTTTTTTTTTTTTTATTTTTTTTTTTTTTTTTTTTTTTTTTTTTTTTTTTTTTTTTTTTTTTTTTTTTTTTTTTTTTTTTTTTTTTTTTTTTTTTTTTTTTTATTTTTTTTTTTTTTTTTTTTTTTTTTTTTTTTTTTTTTTTTTTTTTATTTTTTTTTTTCTTTTTTTTATTTTTTTTTTTTTTTAATTCTTTTTTTTTTTTTTTTTGTTTTTTTTTTTTTTTTTTTTTTTTTTTTCTTTCTTTTCTTTTTTCTTTTTTTTTTTTTTTATTTTTTTTTTTCTTTTTTTTTTTTTTTTTTTTTTTTTTTTTTTTTTTTTTTTTTTTTTTTTTTATCTTTTTTTTTTTTTTTTTTTTTTTTTTTTTTTTTTTGTATATTTTTTTTTTTTTCTTTTTTTTTTCTTTTTTTTCTTTTTATTTTTTTTTTTTTTTTTTTTTTAATTTCGGTCTTTTGCCATCCACACAAGTATTAACCTCGACCTTTTATAGGTGCACTGTTAACCCTATATGGGTAGGCGACACAAGTCTTAGAATCAGTAGCGACAATATTAACTATGAATTGCAAAGTGTCGATTGAGAGGACTTTCAAGGTTCTATAGCTCTTAGATTGAGAAGTGGACGTGATGATGTTGCTAGGACCCTTATGTCCGTAGACCCTTGTGCACTAGTTTGTTATTATCCTTAGCTTGTGTCGTGTTCTCATAACATGTGACAAATAGGAGTGTCATGGTTGTTTTGTGATCGAAGACGACATGAGGAAGATAAGGTATTATATGAGTTTAGGAAATGTGTTAAGTGAGCTAGTGAATATTATTTATAGGATGAGAAGCTAGTTAGCTCTCTTGGTTTCACAAACCACCCACACCGAACCAAATTTGTGCCTTAGGAGGTGGTTTTTGAGTTTCCTAGTTGCTAACACATGGTTTTTACTTAAAATACATCCCTTAGAGCACTTCTTTATTACTTCAAGATGTTCAAGATTTGGCCCTTAGCTAGCTAAATCTTATGGATTTGTGTTGTTGGTTCCTATTCATCCGCGGGCACAAATGAAAATCAAGAGGCAACATTGGTTTTTCAAACAATGTGTAAATGACTTAATAGGAGACCATTAGGACAGTATTAATGAAGTTAGTGGGAAGTAATAGTACTTGTAAGGATCATTAGAAAGATTTTCTACTTGTTTTGGGACACTAAACCGGCCCCTGTGGGTTAATTATGCACCCAATAATTGATTTAAATTTTTGTGTTTAAGGTTTTTAATAGCGGGGTTAATGGTTTGATGTCTAGTAAAGTTTTAGGTATTTCTGGGGTGTCGTTTTCCAAACGTATTTTATTAGCGATACGTAATCCCTTTTGCATGACAATAAAAATATAATACGGAAATGTACTTAATTATCCTCTTGATAATTATTTCTTTTACTTGGTGGATGTAAACCTTAATTATTTGATGGCACGTTTACATTCAAAAGTTATTCTAGTCTGCGCGATTTAGCTCAAAAGTAAAATTAAAAGTAAACGCGTATCAGGCCAAAATAAATAGTGACTAATAATAAGAGTCGTAAAATGACCTGAAATTGAGAAATGTTACAGTCTTTGGCTTAAATTAGTTTGAACTAAGCTTGAATATGGTTAATGAGAACTTAAAGGGGTGTTTGGTTTAAGGTCTAAAATGGGTCAAATTGTGTTTAAAAACTATTTGGGTCACTAAGCTAACTTATGCAAACTTCTTTTAAGTCTTTCTAACCTGTTTTTTAGAATTTTAAAGTCTCTAAGTGAGTTTTAAGGTATTTTCTATAAGTTTTCTAAATCTGTGGTTTTTAAAACTTTTCAAACTATTTTTGTTTGATCTTTACTAAAAATTGTTTTAAGGTTGTTTTTAGGCTTCTAATTGGTGTCAAAATGCAGTAGGATTATTGTTGGTTAAGAGTTTTTGGTCACTTTTGTATTTGTATTCAAATCTGTCAAGTTCATTTTAAGTTTAAAAAGTCCATTTTTCAATTGCAAATTTAGATAAGCTAAAGTGTGTTTTACCTTATGATTTTTCTTGCACAAGTTCATTGGGTATAGGTATTAATTTGTTTTAGCTTATCTTAGACTTAAAACATCTTTAGCTAGGTTAAAATCAAGGCTGCAAAAGCCAATTGTCTTTTAAAAAGAAAATCAAACTCAGCTCATACTGATGAGAATCAGTACATACTGCCCTTTTCAATAAAAAAATTCATAGCTTATTTGAGTTATAAACTCATTTCTCTTTGATGATTTTAAAAGCTTATTGTATAAGCTTTAAGTTTTGATGAGTCACCAAGCCATAAGGATCCATTAAGCAGCTTAAAAATAAGCTCAAAAAGTGCCCTATAGGCTGTTTGGTTCTTACTTTTGGCCAAAAGCTTATTTGCTTTTCTGAGCTTATTGGCTTATTGGATTTGCCTTATTTGTGTTTAGACTTGCTTATTAGGATAGGTTTAAGTGTTTTTAGCTTATTTAGTTTAGATTAGATCTTATCCTAGCTTATTAGCTATTTTAGTTTAGAATTTAAGTAAAAGCCTTTTAGATCATTATGTCATTTAAGCTTAATATTAGCTCATCTTATTTGCTTATTTTTGTTTATAAATGCTTTTTAGGTTTAGCTAGTTACCTGTCTTAGCTTATTGCTCTTAGTTTGTGCTTATTAGTTCTAAATAAGATAAACAGTTTTGCCTTTTAGCCTTTTAAGCTTTTAAGCCAATCTGTCACTTTTTTTAGCTCTTTACTGTGCTTATTTGTGATTTTTACAAAAAGTCATTTTACAAAATATGCTTATTTTTAGGTCCTTAAGCTTTTCGTAAAAAAATTGCAAAAATAAAAACATTGGGAAATTGGGAAGTCTAGGGTGAGCAAGGCTCGAACCCTGGACCTCACCAACCTCAACCAACATTTTAACACACACCACACACAACCACTAGCGCCCTTGGGTCTTTTCCGTTTTACTTTGCACACATTAATCTTTTATACACTTTTTAGCCTATTTTAGTTATAAGCCCTTTTCTGCTTATTACAGCTTATTGCAATAAGCTGTTTCACCCAGCTTATTTTTTTAGGATTAGCTTAGTTCAAGCTACTTTTTAGGAATTTTTCAGAATTTTCCCATTTAGTTTAGTATTTTTAATTATTTTTTTTATTAAAACTGTTTTTAATTCATAAAAAATTATTAAAAAGTCAAAAAAATATAATTCTTTTTTAGAAATTTTCTTTTATCATTTAGGTTTGTTAAAAATTAATTTTGCATCAGTAGGGTTAAAATTGTAGATTTTAGGTTTTTAAAGAACGGGATTAGGATCCCTTTTGTGCACCACATAATTCTTTAGAGAAGTAGGTTTAGCTTTTTGGACAAGAGGAGGTGGGACCTTAATGGTATACTCAGCAAGTTCTGGGTCCGTTAAAGTCTCCTATGCACATTCATCCTCCTCCGGATTAATGAATTGAGGAGGCATAGGAACGGAAGGTCCATCAAGAACAAGACCATTTCGGGTGGTGATGGCTTTCAATTCACCTTTCGGGTTAGCAATGGTGTTGTCAGGGAGAGATCCCAAACTCGAAGAAGAAGCAGTGTTCATTTGGAAAAAGCTAGTCATCATGTTCTTAAGCTCATTGGTTTGGTTAGACATTGAAGCTTGAATCAAAGTTTGCATTTCATTTCTTAACTCATTTTTTACATTGTTAATTTGAGCTTGCATGGCTTTTATATTAATCTCATTTATCTTCTTAATTTTCTCCAACTCACTTAAAGGTACAACTTGATTTTGTTGAATTGGAGCTTGATAAGATGTATCTTGATTGAAATTGTTTCCTCGATTATATCCTTGAGGTTGGCTAAACCGGTTTTGATTATTTTGCACATTGTCCCATCAACTAATCGAAATTTAGAGGATTGCCAAGGTGGACTTGTTATTTTATGAAGAGGGGTAGATTATGAGAGTGCAAGACCCTAGCTGATCTAGGTGCTAGCATCAACTTGATGCCACTCTCGGTTTGGAAAAAGTTAGGTTTACCCGAGCTTATTTCCACCCGCATGACCCTTGAACTAGCTAACCGGGCAATTTGTACACCGGCTGGAATTGCAAGAGATGTCTTTGTTCCGGTTGGAAAGTTTACATTCCCCGCTAATTTTGTCATCGTTGATTATGAGAGTGATCCTCGATTCCCCCTCATCTTGGGAATACCTTTCTTACGGACCGCTCGTGCTTTGATTGACGTTCATGAAGAAGAAATGATTCTCCGTGACAGTAACGAAAGATTAATCTTGAATATGAGACGTGATACTTCAAGCTATTCTAACAAGCCTAAAAAAGAATCAATCAACATGATTGACATCTACAATGTCTCTCATAAAGATTATCTTGAGGACTTGTTTGTAAATGAAAAGATAACAAAAATCTGAGTAGCAATCCCACTCCGATTTCGGAACCCGTGACCAAGTCTTCTTCTTCCCCTACACTTACTTCTTTAGAAGAAAGTGATTTAATTTGGGAAGAATTCGAAGCTTATCTCGCAAGTGATTCATTTCCACTGGGAAATGATGATCCAGTCGACCTTTTACTCGAGGAGTTCGCCGATGAACTCGCTCTTATTACATTTCCACCAGGAAATGATGATCTTCCTTTTGATATCGAATCCGATCTTAGAGAAATAGAATATTTGCTTAACCATGATCCTACCAAGGAAATGGATTCTATTCTCGAGGATTCGGTTGATGAGGGTAATCTTGCAGATCCTAATAACGATCTTGTTGATACCATTCCCGAGATGTTCACCGATGAACATACTCTTGATTATTCATCTCCACCATTATATGATGATGTCGATGATGATCTTGTTGAACTTGAGTCCGATAATGATGATGTTTATGATGATCCATTTGACTCCAAGGAAGATAAAATCAAAGAGTCTAAACTCTTGATTGATGAACTTGATCCCCCTAGATCAAGTGATTTCCTTCCTTCCCCCGAGTGTGACTCAGTTTTCTATGAGGATTTTTCCAAGGTTGATACTTTGACTTCAACCGATATCGAGGACAAAGTATTTAATCCAGGTATACTCATTAATGAGAACCTTTTCAAAGTCACTATTCGAGTCTCCAACTGTGTAAAGAATGTAAAGAAGACCACTAATGCTTCTTTAATTCTTTAGGATTTTAATCCTCCTCTTTATGAACTTCCTTTCCACAAAGAA
>BQNB010089025.1:0-27511 GCA_026074375.1 Tanacetum coccineum
GCTTATTAGTTTGTGAAATAGTTAGTTATCTAGATAGCATAGTCGACTGATTAAAGTCGAATAGTTTATAGTTTATTAGTATGAATAAAGAAAACCTTGTTCATAACATTAATTGTGTTATTTATTATTCCGCTGTGCATTATCAATCATTGTTATTATTATCAATCATTGTTTTAATGGATAAATGGTATGTATAAGTAAAGACATACCAGTGCTCGAAAGAATCACTAAAAACGAAGTTAAAACGAATAAAATACGACGTTTACGATAACTAATTTTATAAAAGTCCATGAACAGTAAAAAGCACTGTTCACCAGTAGCTTGAAAATATGAAAATTTAATATTTTGATACCTCATCTTAATTCAAAAGCGTGGACATAAGAAACGTAAGAAACGGACTTAAAACGAGAAAGTTACACCGTTTTTACTAAAGAGATATTTATAAACGTTTTTACTTTATAAATATGATTTCACATATACAATTAGATAGTGATGTAGCTATATAGAATTATATACAGTATTAGTTATTCAAAGTACTTAGTACTTATACGACCTATGTTTAATTAGGTTGCATTCAGTCATTATCGTGACGCATTTTCTGTTATTCTGTGATAATCATTAACTCAAGGTGAGTTCATATCCCCACGTTTTACATTTACAATGATTTACAAGTTTTGGGGTGAGAAACATAGGCACGTTTTAAAAATTATACGCAAGTGTACATTTTAACATGATTACGTGTTTGCCTAAGTAGCGATAACCCATCTGAGCCCATTATCATGAACTATCAATTACTGGTTGTGAGCGCGAATGTTGTAAATAGATCTATTGGGACTGACATCCCCGTTCGGGTGATTAGCTATCACTGGACAAACATACGTATACCATGTCGTACATAGGATATTGCGGGTTAGAACATCATCACGGGCAATGTTGGCAATTTATATTACAATTCATACATGTCGAGCTTCAGTGTCATAAGCTTAGGAAAACATAATTACATTTTATAATGTTTGCATCTGTTGCATTTTCAGGGGGGAAATCTTGCGGTCCTACATTATACATTTAACAAACCTACGAATTCACCAACATTATTGTTGACGTTTTAAAGCAATGTTTTTCAGGAGGTCAATAAGGCACGAGGTGCAAGGGGATACATTGGTGATTATGTTTTGGATGTTATGCATTAAATATTTGGTCGCATTACTTTTGTATACTTGTCATGGGCTAAAATCTTTGTATTTTGAACAAGTAGACAAGTGAAGCTTCGGGTTTTTGTAACAAACAATTTGTTTTATCCAATGTATCTGTTTTAAATGACTTTTAATGGTCGTTCTTATATATATCGTGTGCTATTGATCTATGATGTACCACCCTCAGACCCATATTCTGCTGCGACCCAATTTGGGGGTGTTACACAAGGGGTGCAATACCTTTAAAGACTGCTACAGATGCAAAAGTACCAATCCAAGAGATGGCTGAATACTCTCCAAAATGGCATAATGGAACATCAAGGTCGAGAAGTACGGAAACTTCTGATGGATTGGCAGATATACAAGCACAACTCAATAATCTTAGGAGAGAGATCAAGAAAGTAAATGAAAAAGTCTATGCTGCTCAAGTTGGATGCGAACAATGCAAAGGACCCCATTACACCAAAGATTTCCCACTATAAGAAGAAGAGAAAACCCTAGAAGAAGCTTACTACATGCAATTTGGTGGACCTTTTCAAGGAGGGGGGTATAGAGCAGCAGCTCCGGGATTCTATCAAAGGAATAACGCAAATCCTTCGTATTAAGAACGAAGGCAATGTATGGAAGATACCTTGAGCAAATTTATAAGTGAATCAGCAAAGAGACATGAAGAAAACTCTAATTTGATTAAGGAAATCCGAGCTTCAACGGAGGCTGCCATTAGATACCAAAGAGCATCAATTAAAACATTGGAGATTCAGATCGGGCAAATGAGTAAGGTACTACAAGAAAGAGGATTTGGAAGCCTACCTAGCTCAACTGAAGGAAACCCAAGAGATCAAGTCAAGTCGATCTCAACTACTATTGAAGCTGATTCATACCCGATACACCGTATTAGATCTTCCTAATACGGCGTATCCACTGGACAGAACCGTACATTCATGTACGAGACAAGACGAGCGACGATTCCGTTTCCAAGTCATTTGAATGGTTATTACTGTGAAGAAAAGAAGGGATCATATGGACCATAATTCTCGGAAGCTCACTCTGAAGCTTCACAATCCATACCCCAAAAGGAGAAAGACCCAGGGAGTTTCACTTTACCTTGATTTATTAATAATGTTTGTTTTGACAATACCCTTGTTGACTTAGGAGCTAGCGTTAGTGTAATGCCTCTATTGACCTACCTTAACTTAGGATTAGGCGAATTAGCTCACACTAGGTTGACAGTGGAATTAGCAGATAGGACTGTGAAATATCCAAAAGGAATAGCTAAAAATGTACTAGTAGGAATTGGCAAATTTGTTTTCCTACTAGACTTTATAATTCTAGATATGCCCGAGGATATCAAAGTACCCTTGATCCTTGGAAGACCATTTTTTTATACCGCCCGTGCTAAAATTAATGTATACAAGAGAAAGATTACTTTAAGAGTCGGGGAAGAAAGGATTGTTTTCACAAGTGTAAAACCTGCTAGTAGTTTAATTAAGAGGGTCTACATGCTAAGTTTGAGAGAAATAATGGAACTTGATTTAGAAGCTAGGCTTATGGGAGAGACTTTGGTGTTAAATAGATCATTAGACCCTTTCTTGGAAGATTACATAGAACTAAATGATCTAAATGAACCATTTAAGCTTAGGAAAAATCAAGGAGATGATTTGATGCCTACCATTGAGGAAGGTAAGGTAATTGAGGAATTTAGAACTAGGGATGATGAACTTAAGCTGAAATTGATGATTACCCTAGTTATTGTGACTATGATAAGAAGATCAATATAGATTGCGCTCATAACTTAAAGTTTTCTTGCATGATAGGATTTGAATTCACACACGCTAACTTTTTCCCATTATTTTATGTCAATGTGATGTCCAAAAAGTTTCATAATTCCATAATGAAAGAAAAGATGGTGTACAAAGGGAATAATGTTATAGGAGCCTTAATGAACATACCTATCTTTATTGGAACTTTTTCTGTAATAACGGATTTTGCAGTTTTAGAAGATATGGATGCTTATCGTGATGACGGAATGGGCGATGTTATTTTTGGTGAACCATTTTTAAGAGAAGTTGGAATTAAAACAAAACGGTTCGAAGGGATAATTACCCTTTACAATAGTGATGATGAAGTAACTTACCAAATGGTGCGATCACATCCAAGGTTTAAACGCCACACTAATGAGCAATACAACAAAATCCCACCATTACTGAAGGTAAGTGAGAATGATGAGAAGAATGGAATCTCGCATGCATACCAAAAGCTTAAGGGGTTCTACAAAGGAGTTTTGAATCTAGGACCCGATTACATTCGAAATGCGAAGACGGAAGAATGGCTCACACGCGGGCACATTAGCGTGCATGAGATGGAATGAAAAGGAGATGCGGAAGAAAAGTCTAACTTAAAGACTTTGCTGTAAACAAAAGTGCTTCCCGGGAGACAAATAGGATTGTTATTTAATTTTTATCGAGTTTGTCTTCCCAGACATCAGTACGGTATATCCGCTCCATACCATAGGCCGTATTGATTGTCTAGATGTTATCAGTCTTTACTTTTTATGCACTTTAAAAACATTATTGTCAGTTCTGGCAATACTGCGTATTCATGCACATGATACGGCATATTCACCAAAACTGACTCGTATTTAGTTTGTTTAGTATAGTTTAAATTAACCGTAGATGCCAAGATAGGAATGCACATGTTTTTTCTATATTTCATACAGGACCTTGGAAGCAAAGAAATATCAATGAATATTGGTGGAAAATTACAAATCTGGAAGATCTTGAAGTGTTGGAGTCTTGAAACTTCAAGGCAGCTGTTCAACACAATCTTGCTAATAAAACCAACATGGAGAATCTACCGAGAAAATATCAGGGGAGTTTCTCATTCTAATTCTTTTTAATTCTCGTATTTAATGTTTTATCTATACAACGAGGACGTTGTATAATTCAAGTAGGGGATGGAATTAGAATGTTTACTTGTCCTATTTTTCACACTAAAATTCTTAAATTATGCTCAAATTTAAAAAAAATTAAGCATAATTTTGTGAAATTGCATGTTACATAACCCGCACACAATTACCCTTGTTAGATATTGTGAGGATTCAGCCTTTCCGTTTCCAAATGTTTACCCAAATTCCACAAAATATGAGTGTGTCGGTGATGTAGTGGACTTTAGAACTTGGCTTGGTATATCTATTCGAGACCACAATAATGAGTACTATGGATTTAGATGGAGTAACTTGTTTAAAATGGTAAATTTTATGATTACACCCAAATCGCCTTTACATGTTGTTTATTAACTAATTACACCGATTAGTTGACCTCCTAGTTAACCTCTTGTTTAAAAAAACCCTTTCCACCTCTCATTTTTTAGAGTGACTGACCACTAGAACAACCCGTAAAGCCAAACCTTAAGGAACTTACTTCCAACTATTTGTTTCGTTACAACCCTTACACAACCATGACCTAACCTAACCCTGTTAATTAACTTTAAATTTACAGTTGCCTAGTTGCTTAAAAGTGTAAAAAAATTTGTATTTCCTCGAGTCTTTGTGGACCATTTTTCTATCTTTGGTGCGGTTGGATATTTGCACATTGCAAAAGGAATTTATATTAGTAGTGCAAAGCTCATGTGGATTTTACTACCAGCACAATTAAATGTGAATTCCGAAGAAAAGAAGAACCATCGAAGGAATTATCCGGAATTATTATGATCGTGAAGATGGTGAAACTACTCGGAGTTTCGTATATAGTTAGATGGTTGATAAATGCTTAATTGTATATATTAATTACCCGGGATTTTGCCTAATAAAAGCCAGAAAATGCCAAAAGGATAGAAAAATGTGTGCTTTTTTTTGTGCTATAGTGCAGGGAAGGATAAATAAAGACAAAAGGAACAAAAACAAAGTCAAAAACCGACAAGAAAACGAAAATGACAAGACAAAGAGTGAAGACGTGAAATACAATCAAAACCCGGATCAGCCGAACACAAAGAAAGGAAAGCCAATAAAAGCCAAGGACCAATGTTGACAAGTTTTCAAAGTTTAAAGGCTAATTTGAATGTTTTAAAAGTCAAAGGGTTAATCATAGTCAACAAGATGAAAGATGGATATATAATATGGAAAAAGTACAATATCCACTACAAGGCCGAGTGTCAAGGTTGAAATTCTTTATTACACTACACATGTAGCAAATGAATCCCAGGGACTGAAGTGCCATTTCTTTTAAAAGCCTTCAAATCAAACGCGGGTTAAAAACTTCTCAAACCGTCTCCAAACGTCTTTCCCGCCAATTTCCACCAACATAATCCAAATCACCTCAAAACCCTTCCCTGCATTCCTTATAATACTTCAATTAACTCGATTAATCACCTTCCACCTCACTAATCCTATGTGGCATCATCTTATTGGTCTAAATCCTTCTATAATCCACGTGGCAGCTCACAAATGGCTCGAACATGTCGTAAAGCTCATCAACATCATTAAGATCTTCATTCTCGTTCATTCAATCCTCTATAAATAGAAGTGTAGACGTTCAGTTTGTTAATAGTTAGCAGTTTTATTTTTTTTCAGTTTGTAATTTTTCGTATTCTTTTAAGCATTTTCTCTTAGCTTTTTAAAATTCGAGTGTTAAATACATGTAACCTTTGTTATATTCTACTTTGTACTTAATCATTTATGAGTAATAACATTCATTTTTTCCTGAGTTTCAAATGCTTTTGATTTCAAATTTAAGCTGACTTTTACCTAATAAGCTCTCATAACTCTTTGAGCTTAAACCATGTTACATAAGCTCACATTTAGTCAAAAACACTGATTGTAGTGATATCATTTACTCATTTTATAGATTTACATCAAAAATGATAAACCTGAGTTTCATTGGGATTCAATATTTTTGGGGAAAAAGGTACAAGGAGTAATAAGCTTTCAAAAGCTTATTAAAGCTTTTAAGGCTATGGTTTAGAGGCCAAGTGCCACATTAGGATATTTGATTTGATGTCACTTCACTCAACAAGGTGACCTAAGGTCCAGAGACACAACTAAAGGTTTAATTCATGCTTTAGACTTTTAGAATTTATGCTTATACTCTAGCTTATTAGCTTATCTTTGTGTTGTTTTAATCTTTGTTAATATTGCTTAGGTAGTTTGGAAGATTTTCAAAATGCTTTAAGCTGTTCTTAGTTTAAATCAATAGGCTTCCATCCTTAAAGCTGTGTAGGTTTAAAAAGCTAGGTGAGTAACAAGTTTATATTCCTTAATAAGCTTGTAGGTTATATTGCTTATTTTATCTTATTAGGTAAGTTTTAGTGTGATAGCCTAAAAAGTTTTAACAGTTTAGTTTAAAAGTATATTTCATATTAAAAAATAGTTGGACAGTAAATAGATAACTAGTGTTTTGATTTAGGTGATATTGACCTAAAAGACAACTTTAGTCGTATAAAGGTGAATGAGTCAGTGAGTAATAAGTGAAATGTATTAGAGTTTTAAAAAGGTTTTGAAATTTAGTTTGTAGCATTACAAAGTTTAGAGTTTAAAAAGTTTACATTTGCACCAGGGCAGTTTTGAGAGAAAAGTGTTAAAGACATTAATAGCAATTTAGAGGTAATTTTGTGTTAGTGAACATATTATAATGCATGTAATAAATAGTATAAGTAGTTTTCAAGTAAGAAACTAACCTGCACTATTGTTTCTTTGCAATTTGCATCAGCAACAACATGTAAATCTGTTGTTGCTATAACACATTTCTAAATCCTTTATAGCATTAGTATAAAAAGGAGTTAGGACAGGTTTGTTTTAGGCAATTTAAAAGTTCCCAAATAGCTTATTACATTCCATCATTTAGTTATCAAATTTAAGCATTTAAATAGCTTGAATTTCACTCTGCAAAGTAGTATAGCAGCACTTTTGATTCCTAGCTCATTTTCTTATTGATTTCTTATTTTTAGTTGGAATTTTTAGAAATATTTTATCTAGATTGATTAAATGTCAACAGCATAGCTTATAGTCAAAATTTTAGCTTCTAAGGTTTAGAAATAAGCAGTTTAGCTTATTTGAAAAAGCTTGTTTCAGTTTTAAGCCTAAACTTGCATTGTTTCAGTTCAATTTTCTTGATAATTTTGTTAATACTTAGCTAATGTTTGTTTAGATATCTTGAGTACACATCTTGATCTACAAATAGCTTCTTTTGTTTTTAACTTTCATGTAGTAATAAGCAAATAATAAGCCAAAATCTAAAAAGCTTTTAAAACACAAGTTTCTGTAACAGATTTGAAGATGCTTATTTTGTAGCTTATCTAGTTGTCAAAAGTAGAAAATGCTTTTATTAAAGTTGTTTAGAATAAGCTCATTTACAAGTTTGTAGTTTTGAGTTTTAGCTGAAACTCACTTTTTCAATAAGCCAAAAATAAGCTAGATCGTAGGGTGTGTTTTGTCATTTCTTAATAGTTGGAGGTTAGTCGTTTTCACTGCAGTGTAAATTTCCATAAGTTTGCCCGCCTAACCTTTACTTTCCCTTATTGCATTTTCTACCCTGTCTTTTTAGATTAAATAAAATAGTTTTAATATTTTTGATTTTAGTTTTATAAAATTAGGTTAAAAAGTTTTAATTGATCAAATTAGGTTTCAATTAGAGTATAGAAATTAGGGCTTTTTAGTTCCACATTA
Organism: Tanacetum coccineum; assembly: GCA_026074375.1. NCBI lineage: Eukaryota > Viridiplantae > Streptophyta > Magnoliopsida > Asterales > Asteraceae > Tanacetum > Tanacetum coccineum. Next base: position 7,852 of record BQNB010089025.1, read on the forward strand.
ATTTTCTGCACCTTTGAGTTTTTACAAAACCATTTTTCCTTTATTTTTCTCATTTGATTTGTATTTTCTAGGAATTAAAATAGATTTTAGTTAATATCTTTTTCTTAGAAAAATCATAAAAAATAGAAAAATAGTTGAAAAATTAAAATTCTTTTTGAGAAAATTTTCTTTTTAAATCTAGTATTTTTGAAAAATAAAAGTAAAATTTTAGTGATAATTTTTAGAAACAGAATTTAATTTTGTTAATTCATTAATCTTTAGTTAGAAATTCCATATAAAAAATTCAAAAATAGATAAAAAATTCCAATTCTTTTTCCTAAAATTTTCTTTTGAAATTTGTGATTTTTAGGTATAAAGTTTGTTAAAAGTCGTGCCTTAGATTTTAAATTTCAGTTTTAGCTCGCATTTTTACTTTTCGTGCATTTAAATTTCGAGCTAGTTAATTGTCTTTAATTCATGCCATTATATTTGTAGTGTAACCAATAATTCAAAAATCCTTTATCATTCTTAACTCGAATCCGAATTATTCCAAATTCTCAATTCACGATTTCGTTGGGACACGACCCGAGGAAAACAATACTCCGATAAAAATATACATAATTGTGTTTTTTCTTTGTGAGATTTTCTACCTTATATTTCTTCTGTAGAGAAGTATTTTGGAAAGAAATTTTCACGCGATTATTACAATAAGTATATAAATTTGTTGTGAATTTACAATCGCAACACAAATTTTTGGCGCCGTTGCCCCTCCGGGGAAGACGTGAACGATTTTGAAGGATATTCCGTTAAGTAGAGTTTTTTGAAGACCCTTCCTTGGCAGTTAATTTTGCTATTTTATGTATAAAAATAAAAAAGTCATTAATATCGATTCCTAACATCGAATTAAGAAAAAAAAATAAAACAAATTTGGATACTAGCTCTCCTATCTTAAACCGTTCCAAATAACAACAAAACAAAATCGTAAGTACTTAGGGTACGACACCTTTAAGAAGTGTACAAACTATAAGTTTGAGTTTAAGGAAAAGTGATAGCTAACTTTCTAAGTATCATGCGGCTCGCTAAGGCTTTTCCCGCTCACGTTGTGCGTAACGTCATGAAGACTTATCGGGAAGCTTGTAATAAACGGTTACCAACAAAATATTTTTGATTTCATTCTTAATAAATAACTAAAAAATTTAATTCCCCCAAAAAGAATCTTCTCAAATCACAATTTCTTTAATTATCTTATGTATTCTTCTGAAAAGCTAAAAATATCTCTTATTCCCTCTATTGTTTAATTCCTCATTTTTCCTTATCCTCGATAATGTTTCAATTCTATGGCGCCAATCGTTCAAAATCCCCTTTATGCAATCAAAGAATGTTCACTTGTGGAAGATGGTCACAAAAGAATGTTGTTCATAGGAAAATCTTAAATTGCCCCATATTGTTTCCCGTGCCCGACTTTCTCTGCATTGTACGGTGTGTGAAACCCGCAATGGTCCCCTATTGTCATGGAAGTACTCTGTACTATGAAATTCGAAAAAGATATTGTTTACAAATTGTAAGATAATGGAGTAATTTTCCAAACTTCAAATACTTCCGATCATCCAATGACATGTACCAACGTTGTTAATGCTCCTCGAGAGCCAAGCGTTGTTATCAAGACCCCCCGGTGGTAATATTTTCACAAAATCCTCCACCAAATCGACCATAATTGTTGCTATGGGTGGCGGTGATTCATTAAATGGATTTTTTTTAACAATGCATTTGTGAATCTTTTGAAAAGGTGCTCATTTTCGTGGTACAAAACTGTCCACCAAAAGATCCGATCAATTTTTTGGAGGCTGGAACCAGTGTTAACAATCAAAACTTTAGTGATAATAATTTTCCACAAAATTCACCGAATTTTTCTCAACAATATCTTGTTTGTGCTTATTGCGGGGGTCCACACTTTGATTACCAATGTCAGCCGATGAACCAAGAGTATTTTAATTCTCATTCTTCCGTTTCTGACCATTTTCAACAACCCGCCAGTTTTCCGTTGTTATCAGTCTCCTCCGTAGCAAGTAATGGAAATGCTACAAGCTCAAAACGATCTTAGAGAAGCCTAATGCAAGACTTCTTGAAAGAAGTATGATCACTATTCCTCATAATGAAAAAGAGCATCAAGTTATTGCATGCTGAGAAGAAATTTTTAAAGATCAAGCAAGTTGTGAAAGAAAGAGCAAACTCAACCTAAGAGTATTTGCAAGAATAGTTGCATAGTCTTCTTGAAGGATTTACAAATCTTAATGAAATTCAACCACTCAAGCAAGAAACTCCTAACCAAAATTCAGAAAGATCAAGGAGAAGACAGAGTAGTTCGGAACTGCTTGCCGAGGAGAAGACTTCAAAAAGCTAATCAAGTTTAATGAAAAAGTCAATCCTCCTCAAGAAATGAGTAATCCAAGGATTTGGAGATTCAGAAGCATCAGTGTTTATGAAGAGATAAAAGAATGATGAATGATTTAGGAATAGATAGAATATCAAAAGGAAGGGAGACCGATATTGAATTATAGAAGAAAATGTTGAAGATAAGATTTATGAGCTTAAGATAAATTCAATGGGCTAAAGCATGAAATTCGGAAATCATACAAGAAGCATAAGAGCTTAGAATCTGAAGCTAGAGCTCTCACGAATTTCAGTGAAGAGTAAATCATAACGCTGATGACGATATTATTTGGGATTTTATATGCGGTTCATGACCGAATACATACACACTCCCATATCGCAAAACAAAGAGCCTAAGGATTCACTCATAATAGGGAGACCGGGCATAGTAACACATCCGGAAACGGAGACATTAGAGTTGAGAGACCTTGTTTTCAAAAACCCTAAGTGAGTCGTATGACTATTTAGTTTGGGGGAGTGTAATTTGTTTGACATCGATGATTCCTATTACGAGAAGTCCACGAGTAGACTTACTCATCTTGCTCCGATTTCACCGGAAATCGTTAAAGTTTGTGTCAATGACGATGATTACGATGACGATTATGATGACGATGTTTATAATTGTGTTGATATTGAGGAAGACAGGAAGATTGGAATCTCGACATTTTCTAAGATCGTTGACATTTCTCTTCGGGAGAAATTAGTCAAAAGTTATCTTTTAATTGAAAAGATTAACGCTTTTAGTCTCTCTCCTCCTATTCCGATTTCTCCTATATTTTGCCCCTCCTCTACTATCCCCGTTGTGGATCTTGATTTGCCTTTAGAGGAGGCGGATGTGCCTAGTTTTTCGGATGACTCGATACTACGGGGTATCGAGAGTGACCGTGACTCGGGGGAGGACACTACTTCTATTGATGCTTTACCCCTTGATGACTCATGCTTTTCTCCCTCCTAGTCACGAGTCATTTACTTTTGATGACGAGCCCGTGATGGCTGAAGTTAATGTTTTTGACGAAATTAACACAAGTGAACTTTCTTACCCGGGTATAGGTGAACGATTTGTTGAGAATGATGGGAAGATACCTTCACATTCACTACCCGATCTTTTCTACCATTTGTCACCTATCCCGAGGTTTTACCCGCATCTTACTCCACGGGGAGTGAAGATAAAATTTTTAACCCGGGTATTCTTGATGTTTTTGACCCACTCCACCCACCCTTAATGGACTTTCATGTTACCAAAGCATTTTCCGGGTTCACATTTTCTCTCTTGAAAATCTTTTCTAAAAAGTTTTTTGAACCCGGAATCAAAAATGCTACGGTATATCTTTCATACCTAGTTTGGGGAGGTTTCCACCTCTTGGAATTTCTTCATCCTTATTATTATCCACCATGATGACCTAGTTTGGGGAAAGAGTCAAGCGAAGGGGACTCTATAATAAACAAGCGCTTCGTGGGAGGCACCCCATGCTTATCCTTTTTATCTTTTTATTTTCTTTTGATTTTCTCTTTGCTTCCCCAAGGACAAATCAATTCGGGGTCAAGTATAGCTTGTACTTGGTTAACAAAAACTAAGCCGTTTTAGAGATATTTTTGAGCTAACAATGTAAAATGATGAGAGGAAGCTTGTTCTCTTTCGTTCTTGTTGGTTGTTTGTGCTTATTTGTCTAGGTTTTCCGGATTTTGGAAGATTCATGGTTCAAATTTGTGGAAGAACAAAGCAATGCCCACAATTTCCATTGATGATCTCCAATCTTCTCTTCATAAAGTGGGAAATCTTTTATCCTTGTCTTTATCGAACTAACATCATAATCTTTTTGGCATGTCCTTAAAGAATTTTTTTGTTAAAGATTCCTTTTGAACCCTTATTTTTAAACTTTGGGACCAAAGTTTCATTTTATTTGGGAAGATTCTTCGATATTGACTTCACTTCACACAACCTTGTTTGAATCTGTTTTGAATTACCTTTTTGTGAAAAAATGTAAAATTTTAAAATTGTTTGCTTATCAAGAAAAAGCTCAAAAGAAGCTTAGGTTTGGGGAAAAACAACCACCTTTTGGTAATCCTTGGTGATAAATAGGAGTTTTAATTTAGACTTGACCCGGGTATAAAAGCCCTAGCTAGTTTCTTTAACCTACCTTTTTTGATAGGGCCGCAACTTTGCACAATCCTATTGCATTGGATTTTAAAAATGTGAAAAGAAACAAAGATGATATGAATTAAATATAAAGTATGTGGCTTAAGCAAAGGTTATTTGAAAACCTAAAGCTTATATAACAATTTGAGTCTTTTTTACTCCCACCGCTCTTAACACACCTAATCATACGTGCTTCTTTTTAATTTAACCTAAGTCAAACCAATTTCCTTTAGAAAAGTCTTAGCATTTTGAAAAAGAATTCATTTAATATGTAAGTAAGATTTTTGTATTCAAATTAATAAGATTGATTTTATAGAAGTGAAAATTTTTCCATTCATCAAAAATATAATTATAAAAAGATGCCAATGAAGCCATTTCTAAATGCAAAAGCATTTTTTCATGCCAATAAGCATTCGCAAAAAATAATTAATAAAAAGCTATATATAGTTTTAATCGTTTTGGCGTATCCATTTGAGAGTGAGACAGTCTCGAATGGTCGCAACTAAGGATTAAAACTATTACTAGAATCCAAGGTTCGTCAAGTGCGATTCCACCACTAGTGATCGCGGCCTAGGTGATGATTGTTTGCAAACTAAGGGACTTTGGATTTCTAGGCTTTGTAGGAAAAGGTGTTTGTCGCGATAACTCCACAAACGTTAAGCAGCGGAGAGGGGGTTACGACTAAGAACACCGGTTGTTGATGCGATATCCTATTTGGGAGAAAGCCTAAGTAGGGTTTCGAACTAGAACACAATCCTATGTGGAAAAAAAAATAATTTTATATAGTATATTGGAAAATAAAAGACAATGTTTAAAAATTTCATTTTCCTCAAATCAAATTTAATAAGTATGTTTCCTATCTCTTTTAGCTTTGAGTCGAGGTTCATACTATTGTTATTACATTTAAGCTTAAAAGCTTAATTTGTAAAGCTTAGATAGATTATTCAACTATAGAAGATTAAATTGATCTATTGGTTGAGTTGAAAAGATGCACACAGTCTTAATCATTAATTTATTCCTGGGAGTAAAAAGTTCACAAGTTGTAAGTATAAGAGCTTAATCATTTGGGCTTATATTGACAATGATCTTGTTTAATAGCTTTGTTTAGTCTAGTGAAAAGTCAGGGAAGACGAATTTTCCTCTTTTGTGCTCTATTAATCGGGAGTAGCCTATTTCAATGAGCCTAAAAGTTGCAAAATTGCAATGATTGGCCAATTAATTGTGTTCCGAGAGAGAATGAAGATGTTGAGAAAAAAGCTTAAGTTGTTTAAAAAGGTGATTCATAAAAGGTGAAAACAAGGGCATTTTGGAAACTTGTTAGTTTACAAAGTGTACACTTGATAACATTGCGTGAGGACACGGCAATCCTTTAGTTTGGGGAATTTTGATAAATGCTTAATTGTATATATTAATTACCCGGGATTTTGCCTAATAAAAGCCAGAAAATGCCAAAAGGATAGAAAAATGTGTGCTTTTGTGTCTATTGTGCAGGAAAGGATAAATAAAGACAAAAGGAAGCAAAAACAGTCAAAAACCGACAAGAAACGAAAAAGACAAGACAAAGAGTGAAGACGGAAAGACAATCAAAAGCCGGATCAGCCGAACACAAAGAAAGGAAAGCCAATAAAAGCCAAGGACCAATGTTGACAAGTTTTCAAAGTTTAAAGGCTAATTTGAATGTTTTAAAAGTCAAAGGGTTAATCTTGCAAAAAGATAAAAGTGGTTTATAAGAGGAAAAAGGAAAATATCAACTACAAGGGCCGGAAGTGTCAAGGTTGAAAGTTCTTTTACACTACACTTGTAGCAATGAAACACAGGGACTGAAGTTGCCATTCTTTCAAAGCTTCAAAATCAAACGCGGGTTTAAAACTTCTCTAACCGTCTCCAAACGGTTTTTCCCGCCATTTTCACCAACAAACCCAAATCACCTCAAAACCCTCCCTAACCCCTCACCACCCCCCCCCGCTCCTTATAACTTCAATTAACCTCGTATTAATCACCTTCCACCTCACTAATCCTACTGGGCAACACTATTTTGACTAAATCCTTCTATAATCCACGTGGCAGCTCACAATTGGCTCGAACATGTCATAAGCTCATCAACAGCTTGAAGTCTTCATTCTCTTCTTCAATCCTCTATAAATAGAAGTGTAGACGTTCAGTTTGTTAATAGTTAGCAGTTTTATTTTTTTTCAGTTTGTAATTTTTCGTATTCTTTTAAGCATTTTCTCTTAAGCTTTTTAAATTCAGCTTTAAATACTTGTACCTTTGTTATTTCTACTTGTACTTAATCATTTTGAGTAATAACATTCAGTTTCTGAGTTTCAATTGCTTTTGATTTCAATTTTAAGCTGTTTTTTACCTAATAAGCTCTAATAAGCTCTTTTGAGCTTAAACTTGTTAATAAGCTCACATTTAGTCAAAACTCTGATTGTAGTGATTCATTTACTCATTTTATACAATTTACATCAAAGTATGATAAACCTGAGTTCATTGGATTCAATATTGAGGTACAAGGAGGTAATAAGCTTTCAAAAGCTTATTAAGCTTTTAAGCTTGGTTTAGAGGCAAGGTGCCACATTAGGATTTTGATTTGAGGTCACTCACTCAACAAGGGTGACCTAGGTCCAGAGACTACACTCAAAGGTTTTAATTCATGCTTTTGACTTTTAGAATTTATAGCTTAATACTCTAGCTTATTAGCTTATCTTTGTGTGTGTTTAATCATTGTTAATATTGCTTAGTTAGTTTGGAGATTTTAAATGCTTTAAGCTGTTTTAGTTTAAATCCATTAGGCTTTCCTTACTTAGAGCTGTTAAAGTTTAGAAAAGCTAGGTGAGTAACTAGTTTATATTCCTTAATAAGCTGTAGGTTTTATTGCTTATTTATCTTTATTAGGTAAGTTTTAGTGTGAGTAGCTAAAAAGTTTTAACAGTTTTAGTTTAAAAGTAGATTTCATATTAAAAATAGTTTGGACAGTATATGATAACTAGTGTTTGGATTTAGGTGATATTGACCTTTAAAGTCAACTTTAGCGTATAAAGGTGAATGAGTCAGTTGTATTAAGTGAAATTTTAGAGTTTTAAAAAGGTTTTGAAATTTAGTTTGTAGCATTACAAAGTTTAGAGTTTAAAAAGTTTACATTTGCACCAGGGCAGTTTTGAGAGATAAGTGTTTTTAGATTTAAATACATTCATAGCAATTTAGAGGTAATTTTGTGTTAGTGAACATTTATATGCATGTAATGGATTAGTTAAGGTGAGTTTCAAGTAGAAACTAAGCCTGCACTATTGTTTCTTTGCAAGTTGCATCAGCAACAACAGGTTAAATCTGTTGTTGCTTATCACATTTCTAAATCCTTTTTAGCATTAGTAAAAAGGAGTTAGGACTAGGTTTTTAGCAATTTAAAAGTTCCTCATTAGCTTATTACATTTCATCATTTAGTTTTCAAATTTAAGCATTTAAACTAGCTTGAATTCACCTGCCAAAGTAGTATAGCAGCACTTTTGATTCCTAGCTCATTTTCTTATTGATTTCTTATTTTTAGTTGGAATTTTTAGAAATATTTTATCTAGATTGATTAAATGTCAACAGCATAAGCTAAGTCAAAATTTTAAGCTTTTTGAGGTTTAGAAATAAGCAGTTTAGCTTATTTGAAAAAGCTTGTTTCAGTTTTAAGCCTAAACTTGCATTGTTTCAGTTCAATTTTCTTGATAATTTTGTTAATACTTAGCTAATGTTTGTTTAGATATCTTGAGTACACATCTTGATCTACAAATAGCTTCTTTTTTTGTGTTTTTAACTTTCTGTAGAAATAAGCAAATAATAAGCCAAAATCTAAAAAGCTTTAAACACAAGTTTTTCTTCTTAGACAGGATTTTAAATGCTTATATAGTTAGCTTATCAGATTGTTCAAAAGTAAAAATGCTATTTATTAAGATGTTTAGAAAAGCTCATTTACAATTTTTGTAGTTTTGAGATGACAGGGCTAAACTCACTTTTTCGATAAGCAAAAAAAAAGCTAGATACTTTAGGTGTTGTTTTTGTCATTTCTTAATAGTTGGTAGGTCATATTATAAGGATTTAAAAAGTTTTTAGAGGTTAGTGTATAGAATTACAAAGTTTAGAGTTTAAAAACTTCTTATTTGCACCAGGGCAGATTAATTGAGAAAGTGATTTTAAGATTTTGTGTTTTATAGCTTTCTATTGTTTAGATGTTGTCAATATAAACTTAGGTACATTTAGTGAACTGTTTTAGGAATTCTAGTTCTTAAAATTTAGCTTGCATTTGAGTATCTAGTCAAATACATCAGCAACAATACATAGCAGCAGAATTGAGTTTTGGCTTATTTCCTTTTTGAATTTTCATTTCCATGTGAAATTTTGAGAAAAACCTTTTACCTAGGTTGATTCAAGGTAAGTAGGATAGCTCATTGTTAGTCGATTAATTAATAACTCTTTTAATTAATAAATTTTGGTGGTCCCAAGTGTATTATTTTATAGAGTTTCTACTGTATATCATTAGCATAGCTTATATTCCAAATTTCAGTTTTTAGAATGTAGAGATAAGCTAGTTAGCTTATGAGAAAAAGCTTAATTTTAGTTTTAAACCTGAACATTCACTTTTAGATATCATTTTTCTTGTTATTCTTGTTAAAACTTAGCATATTTCTTGTTAGATTTACTTAGTACACATCTTAGGGTGTTTATGGTTCCTTTTAGTTTTAACTTTCATGTAGAATTAAGCTAGAAATAAGCCAAAAATTAGAAGCTATAGTTAAACACTAGTTTCTGTAAAGCAGAACAAAAAGTTAGTTTTCTAGCTTATTCAGTGGATAAAAGTAGATAGTGCTTTTATTAAAGTTGTTTAGTATAAGCTGTTCTATAACTTTGTAGTTTTAAGTTTTTGCTTAATTTCATTTTTTTAATAAGCCAAAAATAAGCCAAGTCGCGAGGTTTGTTTGGTACTTTTCCCATAGTTCAAGGTTAACTGTTTTCATTAAAGTGTAAATTTCAACAAGTTAGCCCGCCTACCCTTTAGTTTCGTTTCTTACACTTCTTACCCTGTCTTTCCTAAATAAATAAAATAGATTTAATATTTTTTGATTTTAGTTTTATAAAATTAGGTTTTTAGTTTTAATTGATAAAAATAGGGCTCAATTAGTTTATAAAAATTAGGGCTTTTTGTCCCATTGATTTTCTGCACATTCTAAGTAGATAAAATTCATTTTTCCTTATTTTTCTAGTTAAATTTGTATTTTCTAGGAATTTAAATAGATTTTAGTTAATTTCTTTTTTCTTAGATAAATCATAAAAAATAGAAAAATAGTTGAAATTTTTTGATTCTTTTTGTAATAATTTTCTTTTTAAATCTAGTATTTTTGAAAAATAAAAGTAAAATTTTAGTGTTAATTTTTAGAAAAAGTTTATTTTTAGAAATTCATTTTTCTTTAAAAATTCATAAAAAATTCAAAAATAGTTTAAAAATTCCAATTCTTTTTCCTAAAATTTTCTTTTTAAATTTGTGATTTTTAGGTATAAAATTTGTTAAAAGTCGTGCCTTAGATTTTAAATTTCAATTTTAGCTCGCGTTTTTACGATTCGTGCATTTAAATTTCACGTTAGTTAATTGTTTTTAATTCGTGCTATTATATTTTGTAGTGTAATCAATAATTCAAAAATTCCTTTATCATTCTTAACTCGAATCCGAATATTCCAAATTCTCAATTCACGATTTCGTTGGGACACTACCCGAGTAGTACAATACTTCCCGGATAAAAATATATAAATTGTGTTTTCTTTAGTGAGATTTTTACCTTATATTTCTCTTGATTGAGAAGTATTTTGGATAGAAATTTTCACGGGATTAATACTATACGTATATAAATTTGTTTGCTTTGCTACAACAAACCACCTCACACACACACACATATCTTTTTTTCTTCCTTTTTCACATAGTTTAGGTTTTAGCTTTTTAATAGCTTATTGTAATTTACTTTTAAAATCAGTTGTAATCTCTTTCAGTAATGTAATCAATCCTTTTTCAGTTAATGAAATCTACTTTTTCCTATTAATCATTTGTGATAAGCTCTCAAATTACTCATAGTGTTTGTGTTATGACTCATAAGCTCTCAATAAGCTCATTTCAGCTCTCTAAGTCTCTAAGCTTAGATTAAGCTTTAATCAGTCTTAATTAATACATAAATCCTAAAATCAGCTTAATTACTTTTGTTATTTGGACTTAAAAGCTTTTGGAAGGCGAGCCAATCATGGAAGGGCTCACAAGGACTTAACTGGCTTATCTCTGATAAGCCAGAGCTGTAGATAAGATCTAAGAGCCTATAAGCTTCTGTTAAGCTGAAGCTCTTTGTAAGTTTCCTATTTACTTTACTTGTCTTAATTTCCTAGTCTTAATATTGCTTAGTTGTTTACTATTTGCTTAAATCTGCTTATTATCTCTGCTTATCTGTGCCTTATAAATGTCTAAATGTGCTTATCTATCATGTTTCTTAATCTGATTTTAGTCATTATAATCTAGATTTCATATTACTTAATATTATCTTATAAATCATAAAAACCAAAAAATTAGATATCATATTTATAGATCTTTGATTCTGGCCTATTCAGTTATGGATTTATGTTTGTTTAGTTAGTTATAAGCTAATTTTCATCTGGTAATTAGGTCTTGATAGCTAGATTTCAAATTACTAAGCTATATGAAATCTGTCAAAATTTTATGGAGTGTTTGGATCAGTCTTGTTTGACCTGTAAAAGTCAAAGGATCTTGGTAATTTTTCTTAAGTCAGCTTTCATATCATGTTTGATTAAGATTAGAGCAAGTTTTAAGGTTTAGTTTGAGCTTAATTTCATTTTGGAGCTTATTTAACTTGGCTATGCACAAGGGGAGCTTTTTCCTCTAATAATTTCTTTGAAATTTTGCTTGTGTTGGTTTAAAACTCATTCAATAGGAGTGTGTTGTGCAGGATTGACCACAAAGGTATCCTGCACTTTTGTTTGCTTACATGTCAATTACATCAGCAGTAGTAACATCAGTTACTACTGCTGACTTTTCTAGTATCATTTAGGTAAGTTAATGTAGGATTTAGGATCTAAATTTCAGCTAGCTTATAACTCACATATAGCTTAATATAGTTTAAATCTCATTTTTCATTTTTTAGCTTAATTCTAGTTTGCATTAGCTTCTAAAAGTCATCAAAAATCTTTAAAAAATCAAAAACAGTAGTAACTAGTTTTAGGATTTAATCTTAGATTACTAGCTTATAGCTTAGGTTTTTATAACTTGGATACTTAGCTTATATATAGGTTAAATAGTTTTCAAAAGCTTAGGGATTAGTTTAGCTTATTGTGCATTTTAGCTTATAGAGTCTTTGAGCCTTTTGAATTGTTCTGCGGTTTGCTACTTTGTTCATCAATTCAGTGAGTTCAAAAATGTTTTAGTTAATATAGCTTTCAATTTTTGCTTTTATTTAATACAAGCTTACCTGGAACATCTCTTGGTTTTAAATTAGAAGTTTTAAATTAAGCTTTGTACAAGATTTTTAGTCCAATCAAGCATTTTGAGCTTTAAAAGCTCACTTTAAACTTCCATAAGCTCTTTTAGAGCTTAATATTGGTTTTCAGCTTATACTCCTTTCATTAAAGTTGTTCAAAAAAGTGAGTTTTATAAGTTCCAGCTTTTGGTTTTCAAAAATAAAAAATTTCAAAAAATGGGGTGTTGCCAGTTTTGAACCCGTGACCTCTTGCTTGCATACCCAACGTGTTAACCAAGTGTGCTACATTAGCTCATCCACTCATACCTTGCACCATTTAATAGATAACCTTGTTTTATTTTTCTTTTTAGTTTAATAAGCCGTAGCTTATTAGGCTTAATTTAGGGCTTATTTGTTTAGCTTCTTCATAATTCTATATTTTTCTTATAGTCCTGTTTAGACATTTAGGATTTTCCCTGAATTTTTCACATTTTTCCATTAAGTAGATTATTTTTAATCATTTTTCTTAGGATTTAATTTTCGAAAAATCATAAAAAATAGAAAAAGTTTCAGAAAAATACAAAAAAAATAGTTTTTAGTTTTATAAAAATTACTTTTAGGTTTCCATTTAGAAAAATCATTTTTACACCTTTTAGATTTTAATTTTCATTTTTGAGCTTTTATTTTTAATTTTAAAAATAGGATTTTAATTTTAAAAATAGTTTTCTGAGTTTTTATGTTATTTTAGACTTTTTTAAGTTTAAAAATCATTTTTCTTAATTTTTAGGACTTAATTTGCTATTTTTTAGGATTTAATTAGATTAAAATAGTTTTTAATTCATAATAAATTCAAAAATAATCAAAAAAATATTTTTATTTTTCTTAAAATTTTATTTAGTCTTATTTTAGGTTTAGAAATTTTGTTTGCATTTTTAGGAGTTTAATTTTAATTTACTTGCTTATTTGTCCGCGTTTTATTTGTTCCATTAATTATCTTAGTTTATTAATTGCTTATTTTAATTGTGTTTTTAATTGGTAGTTATAGATAATCAAAAATATATTTTCTCTCATTCAAATCATAATCCAAACTAAGGCGTGGTTTCAATTTCACAAGTCGTTGGGGAAACGACCCGGGAAAGCATACTTCCCGGTTAAATATACGTATTTTACTATATTATATATAATTTGAAGAGTTTTCTTTTACCTTTGTCCTCAAGGGTAATTTGGGATTTTCATAGTAATTATATTTTATATAAAAAGTCGTATCATTAACCCTGCCATCTTGTTCTTGAACCCTTGAATTACTCTTTTGAACCTTTAATTTGCTAAAGCCCTTTGTTTTCACCCTTGAGTAAATTGTAGGAGATGATGAACAGTACATAACGTTTTTGCGCGCCTGTTTTTGACTGAGGGGGGTAAAATGGGGTAAGTTTGGGATATTGGCACGTTTGGTCCCTCTTGTTTATGGTGTATAGATTTGACAATAGGCAGATTAGGTCCCTGGACTTATATAAAAGGGTTATGGGCCTAGGTTTTGGGCTTTGGTTTCGGGTAAGGAAATGGAAAGGTAAAAGCCCATTTAGCTTTAGGGACCATTTGTGTAACTTTGAAAACTTGAGGGACTAGTATTGTAACTTTGGGGTCTTTTTCTTCTAGTGAGTTGACTTTGACTTTGGTTGACTGAGAGTTGACCAAGGTTAACTTTTTGACTTTAGCTTCCGGCTCTTGTACACTCTTCCGTTCTCGTGTTCGTGTTTGCCTGTTTTTGATCGTTTTCATGTGATTTTTGATATATCCGTACCTGCACACATAAAACATGAAAACAAGCATATCTTTGCCATTTTTAGTCTGTTTTGGGCTTAATTAGGCCTTTTTAGGTATAAACGGATATGTGTATTTCACACATATCAAAATTCCCCAAACTAAACGATTGCGTGTCCTCACGCAATATTATATTCCTTATAACCAAATACCTCGAAACTTCCCCAAATTAAACCTTTGAAAAGTAGCAAAGATTTTTGTTGAGAGAGCTAAGAAATCACAAGTTATAAAACACCCCTAATTCCCATTTTCTAAAACTTTTTTTTTATTTTTTTTATTTTTTTTATTTTTTAATAATATTATTTTGGCTTTCGTTATTTCCATAACTGTTAGGGATCATAGAACAAGATGCATTTCGAATCCGAGAATGCCCCAAAAAGGATAAATTCATCGTTCCTGATTTTTCACTTATCAAAACCAAGCTTAAAACAAAATCACAGCTAAATATCAGTAAGGATGCTAACACTACTCATATTTGCAACTTGTGAACTTTTCACTCCCGACATTTGTTATATCTTAAGTGAGTGTGCTATCTTGAATTTCAACCATGGATCAACTTTTTGCAACATACTATGCTTTACGTTCCACCTTAGAATAATGAGTTTAAAGGCGAGATCATCCCATGTAGCGACTTTCGTCTCGGCACATCCTAACCTTGCGGCTAAGTGACCAGGATTTTGACACCCCACAGAGACTAGTATCGGGACTCACGGACCTTAGGTTTCAAAAACTCTCAGGCTTCCCGAATATTTATAGCTTAATAAAATAGAATAGTCAAAGTGCAAAAGCATATTTGAATTTAACAAAAAGAAGTCAATTATTATTTCACACTTAATTAACTAGATATTTATGCAATTGTAACCCTCGACCTTTTAGAAGGCTATAACATCGGCCACGCCTCCGACAAGATGTAGCAAACATAGTTCAGTCTCGGATTTTTATTCTTACTATGGGCTTTCTTTAGAAGACTACCACATCGGTTGTGAGCCGGCAAGAGGTAGTAAACCTTTATCAACCCACAACTTTTATTATAATATTTTTTTTAACTAAACTTATTTAAAGAAGACTTCTTTTTGAAAAATTCAAGTATAAATTTGAACTAAGACTAAAATTTTTGCTATATATTACATAAAAATTGTTGATTTAAGTTTAATCTCCAAGAACAGCACGTATACAAAAATATTTTCTCTTTTCAAACTTTAAAAAATAACAAAGTTGGTAAAAGATACACCAAAAAAATAATACCTTCAATTGAGGTTTTTTATTGTCATAATAAGTTCCCAACTCGAATCAAAGATTTAAAAACTTACCATTTGTGTCATTTACGAAGTACGGCTCACCTTAAAAAGTAAAAATTTTAAGAGCTACCGTGAAGTAAATTTGATTAATTGGTTTAAGTTGTCTTCTCGTTATCCGTTAATTTAGTTTGTTAAAATAAAAAAATTTAGTTAAAATTTTTTTTTTACCATTGTGCATGAGAACTCGTTTCTCAAACCGCCAACCGGTAAACTCCAACAACAAAGCCAACCGGCTGTTGTTCAACCATTTCATTTAGAAGAACCTTTTGTTAATCCTCCATTAGTTCCGATGGCTGATAACCGGACAATGGCACAATTGCTCCAAGCACCCACCGAGGGTTACGAGGATGCAATTGTAATTTTCGAAAATCAATGTACTTTGAGTTAAGCTGGTTTGATCTATCTTGTTCAAAACAACAAGTATTTTCGGAACATGATAAAGAGGGTCCACATGTCACATCGTTTTTCAATAATATTACTTCAACATTGAGTTCCCGGACGTTCCCTGAGCACGTAATTAAGTTATGCTTTTTTCGTTATCTCTTCGAGGTTCAAAACCGGATTTGGTAGGGGGAAAAAAGAAACTTCATCGATTCAATTTTGACATAGGATGATCTCGTTTCAAAATTCATTAATCAATTCTTTCATCCTTCAAAAACGACAAATCTTCATAACGAAATCATGAGATTTCAACAAATATTGCGAATCATTTTATGAGGCTTGGGAGCCGATTTAATTGACCTTTCTTTCGAGCCCATGCCCACCCACATAACAGGATTTTTGTAAATTACATCAATTGAGATACGTTTTTACAATGACTTTGATATGCTAAGGAACAAGACTATTGAATTCTGCTGCTTGGTGGAACTTTTTGGATAAGATGCCTCGTGAATGCTTGGAATTATGGAGAGTAATCAAGGTTCGTAATTCACGAAAAAACAAGGCTAAGTTGTTGCAAAGGAGTTCGAAATTCATTACTCCAGGAATTTCACAGATGTTGTGCTTTAAACCGAAGTTTCTGAACTTAAGAATTTGATGAAGACTTGCTTATCGACAATCAAATAGGCCCAAGTCCCGCAGCCGTATAAAAGCGGATCGAGCAGAGTTGTGTAATTGTGGAGGTGCTCATTCTTATAAAAACTGTCCAGCCCACCGATGGCAATGTGTTATCAAGACACATTCAGAGTACGTGTCAAAAGTGATGCAGCTAATTTTTAAATCAAGGAATATTCCTAATTTGACCTCCGTGGTTTCAAAACCAAATTCCGCCCTCTGGTTTTCCTCCGATTCAAAACAATCAAAACCGTTTCAATCCAAATCAAAAGGAATAATTTCAAACCATATCGATGGGTACCAATTTCAATCAAAACCGAAACTTCAACCAAGGACAAGTTTACCAACCTCCAACGATTCAAACCCCAGTTTATCAAGCTCCTACTCAGCAAATGCAAGGAGTTTCAAAGACCGATTTCGAGAATTATGTCAAGGCTAATGATGCTGTGTTACGGAATATGCAAAATCAAGGCCAAGGTTTACAAAACCAGATGACAAATTTAACGAAATGATTTTAAGTTCATAACTTCCAACACCGCTTCGTCTTCGAATTCAGGAACTCTACAAGTCAAACCGTAACTAACCCTCGTGAGCATGTTAATGCTATCACCACACGAAGTGGTAAAACTTGTGAAGGACCTTCGAAACTTTTGTCTCTAACAACCGTGTTTCTATTCCTTTAAAGGAAACCCGAAAAAAAAAAAAAACCCGGAGGGGGACGTCAATGGACAAAGTGCCAAAATCCAAGTTCCGAAAATAGCCGCACAAGTACCCTCAGAGCGAAGGCATCGATTCCATTTTCATTGAAATCCCAAAACCAAAAGCAAAGAAAACCGTTAATGTTGAAATTCAAGATCTTAATTCTCCAAGACCTAATTCGTATCAATCTAAACTTCCATATCCCGAGAGGATGAAAGTGAGGGAGAATGATAAACCAAGTGCTCAACATAGTAGGTTCCTGAAGATGTTCAAACAACTCCGTTTAGAGATTGGATTGAAAGATGCTCTCGTCGAAATGCCAAAGTTCAACAAATGGTTAAGCTCGTTGCTAAGGAACAAAGAGAAACTTGAAGAGATCGCCAACACAACTGTAAATGCTGAATGTTCCGCCATCATCTTGAACAAAGTTCCCGAGAAACTCGAAGATCCTGGGAAATTTCTTATTCCGTGTGCTCTACAAGAACTTGATAGGACTAATGCTTTAGCCGATTCCGGAGCTAGCATAAAATATTTTACTATTCTATTACAAGCAACTTAGCTAGGAGCTTTGAAACCCACCCGAATGACACTCGAGCTTGCTAACCGTTCCATTACGCACCCAATGGGTATAGCCGAGGATGTTGTAGTTTGAGTTGATGGTTTCACTTTTCTTGCTGATTTTGTAGTGGTTAATTTGGAACCAGACCCGAGAGTGCCTATTATTTTAGGGAGACCTTTCCTTCGCACCGCAAAAGCTCTCATTGATTTATACGAGGAAAAATTAACATTACGAGTAGGAAGCGATGAACTTGTCTTTATGCTTAAAAAATCTACGAAAAGGCAAGAAAGAATAAGGAATTGCCCTCACGCGGGGTATATTTTTCTGTCATTGATTTTTCGAAAGATGAGCCATTTAGTGGCAGTACCACTAATCATTCCAATACACTTCCTCCTAGTTCTTCTCCGGTAAAGACTAGTGAAATTCTTGAGGAGTTCGCCGATGAACTCACTCTTCTTAAAAAAGTCGTTCATGAAGAAAATTTTCAAGTTTATTCAAACCCTCTTTTCGAATTTGATGACAACTTCACCTCTAGCAACGAAAATCCTCTCTTTAACGAGATGGATGAAGATGTCATAAACAAGAACTCCAACGTTTCAGATGAGCCAGTTTTACTTAACACACCTTTAACCGATAAGGTTGAGAGTTTCGCTCCAGAAGACGATATTGATGAAATCGATGCTTTTCTAGCCATGAAAGTTTCTTCGAATTTTGAGGAAGGATATTTCGATTCAGAAGGAGACGTAATTTTTCTTGAGAATCCTTTTTTTTTTTTTTTTATTTTTTTTTTTTATTTTTTTATACTTAGTGATGATACCACCCATAATCTCGCTCCCGAAGTGATTTCTGATCATGAACCAAAACAAGATGAATCCATTCATAATACTTCAATAACTTTTTCTCCAAGGAGTGATCCTCTTCACCAAGAGTTCGCCGGTGAACTTATGACACTTCCTTCAAGGATTGTTCGTGAACATGAGGATTATCTTAATCGTATGACTTTGCTTTATGAGATTTCAACTTCCCGGTCACAGGAAAATATTCATGCTAATCAAAGTTTAATTATCGAATCTCTTCCCGTATCTCCTATCCCCATGGGCCTTTCTTATATTAGTAGTTTTTAAGTGAACCCGTTCAAGAAGAGATTGATATTTTCCTTGTTCCAGATGATTTAATTCCACTAGGTGTTGAGAATGATAATTCCAAAGATGAAGATATTGAGTTACCTAACAATGATCATCAAGACAACCCATCATCTCCTCGTCCTCCACCGGAACCACCGGATGTTTTCTTAAATTTTAAGCCTGCTACGGCCATGAATGATGGAGATTTTAACCAAAGGGAAATTGTTTTATCCTTGAATGTTAAAGATGTCAATTCCTTCACATTTTTCATTTGGACTTTTCTTCCAATTTTCACCTACCATGAGGATTCTCCTGTTATTCTCTCTCTCATAAATGAGAACCTCGTTTTTAACCCTGGCATATCTACATTTCATTTTTCTTTTAAGCCAGTTCCATTTTCTCTCCCTAAGGACGAATGAACTCAGGTATCGAGTCAAGCTATGTGACTCGGTTACCAAAAACAAAGCGCTTCGTGGGAGGCACCCCATGCTTATCTATTTTCTATTTTTCTTTAAAGTGTTGTGAGGAGGCTTGTACTCTTTCGTTCTTTGTGTTTGTTGTTTGTACTTGTGATTGTTTGCAGGATGAACCCAACTTTTCTGAAGACTCTCGTGTTCGGTGTTTTGTCCCGGTTCACTCGAGCTTCCTAACCTTTGTTTAAAATTAGTTTGGGGAAATCCGTTATCCTTTCATCTTATCGATTCACGTTTATCTTTGCATAATTAATAAACGGCTTAGATTTACGTAGAGACCCGCCTTTAAACATTGAGGACAATGTTTCGTTTTAGTTTGGGGAGGGAATCTATCGATTTGATGTTGCCTGCTTATTGTTTTGTTCTTACGTACCCCGTTTTCCTGCAAAAATAGCAAAAATTTTAAATTTTTAAGTAGAAAAATAAAAAAAATATAAAAAATAAAATAAATGTTTTTGTCACAATTTTGACTTTCTTGCTGGGTAAGAATAATAGTAAATTTTGATCCGATCAAGCGTGTTGAGCTCTAGCTTGTTCCTTAACTTTTAGGCTAAGCGTTTGCTAATTTGCGAAGAACGAAAAATGATAGAGTTAAGT
>BQNB010089026.1:0-25269 GCA_026074375.1 Tanacetum coccineum
AAAAACCCTTCTTTGATTTCTCTGTAATTCTAGCTTCTTGCTAGTTTCTTAATAAAATCCGCTGTTCAAAAAAAAGAAAAAAAAAAAGATAAATAACTTCAATCTAATTATTGCATGTCACATCATTTTGTGAATTTTTTTTGTAAGCTCTTTGTGGTTGTAGCATTTCTCTATTTCATAATAGGCTCTACCTAGCTTTAACACCAAACACCAATGACCAATCACTATCCCGTAATATTATATAGCCAAACACTATTTAATACAGTAACATAAATAGTTTGAATATCATAAAATATCAACGTACACAATACTCGTGGTAAAATTTTCATGAGACGAGTACTCATGATCAATTAGTTAAGAAAAGTTGCATTAATCAACGGCAATAGTAATGTACACGTGTCACCATGATCAAATGCCAAAAAACATGCATATTCACTTAGACTGGACAGAGTGGAGGTGAGTTTGGCAAAACTCACCTAGGTGACTTATGAAGTCACACGTGAGTGTCATCTCACCCCCAAAACTCACCTAGGTGACTTCCACTATCATGATGAGTTTCACCCATTTTTTGTCACACTTCGGTGAGAAACTCACATATATGAGTTTGATAAATGGTGAGTCCCCTCTCTTTATATTTATTGTATATTTTAATTAGTTGTGAGTGTATGTGGATATATAGTGAGGTATATTTTATATAAAGTGGGTATTTTAATGAAATGTGAGTTTTAGTGGTAAGGTGAGTTCTTATTACGGTTAAAAGGTGAGTTATAAGGTGAGTTTTATTTGGAGAGAGAAAGCTGATGTGGCGCTGACGTGTCAGGTGGGTTTACCACCACCACTCCATCCAGCCTTAGACAAAATTTTATAAAAAATTTAACGTTCATCTCGTACGTGTTACCGCGTTAACAAAAACCCCAACATTAAATCCAACCGCACTACACTTAACCACATTTAGCGACGAATTAACTATCGGTAAATAACTACCCGTCCTTCGGTACGGACCAAACCACTTCATTTGCATAAACCGATTCTTCCGCCACGGCGGAAAAATCAAACCTTTTGTTTTTAGCGACCTATGTCCAGCGTCGCTAACTAACTTAACCAACTTTTTCAAATCGTCACTTTTTCCAACGAACACCTTCGGAAGGTAGCGCGTGAGGCGCGCGTAATCTTTTGTTTCTCTCGCGAGTGAGAATTCACTCGCGAAAGATAAATCGATGTAGTAACGATCGTTTGTATCTGATCGGATGACGTCGATAAACTCGTAGTTACCACCCGTAAGTCCACCGTTGGTAAGCCACTTTGTTTTACATATAGCTGCATTGTAACCATTTTGTTGTAGGTATAGCATTACGTTTCTGTTTAATACCTGTTTGTTATTGTTTAGACTCTCAAGGATTTGAACTCCTTTCGTAGTATGTGTCAACAACCTGTTCCCATAACTATCAGAATTTTGATTATTTTTTATGGAGTTTATGATGTCGATTATCGCATCTGTGCGATCAGACTCACACTCTGAATCTGATTCGGAGTCTGAGTCTTTTTTTATTTCTTCATCGACAGCGCGTGAGGCAAAATACGCGCTGTCGGCGAAGAAAGAAGGTGAGGAGAATGAGTCAGCAGCGGCAGCGCTGTGTTCGCTGCCGCTGCTAATGTAATCAATGATACGGTTTTTGACCCGGTCGTCTAACGGGTCGGTTACTCGTTTTGTTCTACTGAAGTGAGCCATTTTATGTGTAAAGTGGTGTTTTAATTTGGTGAGAGGACTTTAGGTAATAATTTATAGGTGAGATATAAGGAATTATTTGGAAGAATATTCGCTTTTTAAAAATTTGATTTTGGTTTATTAAAATATTTGGGAAGAATTAAGCCGGGCGGAGTGGAGACGAACTCACCTAGGTGACTTTAAAGTCACGCGTGAGTTCTCATCCTGCCCACAAAAGTGACTTTGCCACATCACATTTGCTCGGTGAGTTTGCATGTAAAGTTGGGGCAACTAGGTGAGAAACTCAGCTAGTGTGAGTTTAAGTTTTGTGGGGTCACATTGTTTTTATTAAATGTATTTTAATTGGGTGTGATTGTGTGTGGGTATTTAATATGATATATTTTATATAAAGTGGTATTTTAATGAAATGTGAGTTTTAGTGGTAAGGTGACTTTTTATTACGGTTGAAAGGTGAGTTGTAAAGTGAGTTTTATTTGGAAAGAGAAAGCTGATGTAGCGTTGACGTGTCAAATGAGTTTTTCACCACCAATCCCTCCAGCCTTATATTCAAATTACCCACTGATTAATCAATGTTATCTTTGCAGTTCTTTTTATTTAAGTGTCCTAAACAAGACTTCGATAGACTTAAAAGGGGTGCATTGGGTTGTTGTACTGTACAAGTTTTGGAGAAATGATTATGGTTTTCGACTTTTCGAGGAAGCATATCCAACGAGTGAAAAGTTTATTCCAGTACTAAGGAATAATTGGTAACTGGTACGAGAGATTGTAGAACTAATGCAATATTATAGTATGATTGTCCATATTGTTGATAGTATACACATATTTAGAGAATAGGATATACCGATATACCTTATAAGATTTGTGAAACCAATCAACAATGTGGCAAAATACGGAAATTAGTTTGTTTCTCATGTATAATAACTTTTGGGTGCTACTATTGGTACCCCTCTTACCCCACCAAAAGTACACATGTTTTGTACTTTTGATTTTCTGTGTCCCCCATTTTACAGTACAACACAGTTTTTTTATTAGTTTATTTCTCATAATTTTTGACAGTTTACAGCTTTTGGCTTATTAAACTTTATTATTTTTGTTCCGCACTTCCGGTTTCACAATTTTATAATATAAACAAAATTATAAAAATAAAATTAAGATTAAAAAAATAAAAAAAACCGGAAAATATAAAAAGGGTACAAATGGCAATTTAAAAGGGTACAAATAACATAAGCCTAACTTTTACATTCGACATGTGTCTTGTACGATTGCTGATCCACAAAAAAGTCGAGATGAGTGGATAGTGAACCGCACTCACTAAGTTATTGTAACAAAAATGTCAATTATATGAAATTTGTTATAAATATACTGTATTAATTATATATGTTTATTCACATTTATGAGTTGTTAATTAGCCTTGAATAGGTACTTAATTGGCCAGGAGTTACACTTCCTATACCTTTATAAATTATGGACCCATTGTACTCATTGGTAAACTACTCAATAAGAATCATCTCCTTCCTCCTCTATCTCTCATTCTCTTCATGTTATAACACGTTTTTAGTACGAAGTTTGCTCCAAACAAAAAGAGGTATTAGTGATTATATGAAGCTAGCTAGAAGAGATCGATTGTAAGTGTTATGATATTGGTTTGATGTTCATTAATTATCATGCATCAATTACAAGAGGTATGTTTAGTTATCATGGTTCGTTGATAACCATGTTAACTCGTTTAATATTATTTGGTATTACAATAAATAATATTACAATTCTTTTAATTTTTTGAACAAAAAGAAACAAGTAATGGCTATACGATTTATTATACTCTTCATATAACAGATTTGTTTAGTATTATAGATTTGTTTGTATTATTTTGATATTACAAAAAGAAAGAAACCAGTGATAGTCATATGATTTATTATACATTTACAATAAACAGTTTGTGTCATCATTTATGAATATTAATGAATTTTTCAGTTACCATAGTGATTGAATAAAAACTGTTTACTTGCAATTATGTGCTATTATGGGTACATTAAAAAAATCAAAACATATCATAAACTCATGTTATGATTATATCTATTCATAATAAAACTACAAGTTTTATTACAATGAATAGAATTAAAATACAATAACCTCAAGTTATTGTATATCTTTTAAATAACCTCAAGTTTTTTGTGATTTTTTTAGATGAATCACGATAATAACACAACATAATGTTGTGGTGAACAAAAAAAAGATATTAATTAGAACCTCAAGTTCTAATATGATTCTTTGATAAGGATCAATATCATAACCTTATGTTATGCTTGAAAAAAAAATATAGAACCTCAAGTTCTAATCTGATTCAATTAATAGAATCAATAACATAACCTCATGTTATGTTATAAAAAAAAGATAAAACCTCAAGTTTTATCATGATTCCTCCCGGAGAATCAATGATGTGTTGTACTCAAGTAGATCCAGGAGAAATCTACTAAGTTTTAAAGATATAAAACGCAATGGTTAACATCTTGAAACCATGACTCAAAATAAAATTGAGTATCTCCAAATTACATCCACTAAAAATGGAAAAAAGTCCATGATGAAAAGAATGAAATGTGATGAGGTGGTTAATGCCTTGAAATGCTCATATATCGAGAACGATGCTTTGATATAAGTTTCTTTATTAACAAAGCAATGGGTATGTTTGAACAAACATGATAAACTCGTTTACTAAATTTTCTTCATTTACTCAACTGAATGTGACTCAATAATGATGATCATGTAGATATCATGATTATGGATGTGAATGTAATAGTATAGTGATCAACATATAGACCTTCATTCCCTCAAGTGAATGTGATAAAATGATCAACATAAGATGTCCATTCCCTCAAGTGAATGAGATAAAAAAATGATCAATATAGGATCCTCATTCCCTCATGTGAATGCGATAATGTAATGATAAATGTTTAAAGATCATTTATCATGGTAAAGGATATGGTCAAGGTAGTATGACAATGACAAACCATTAGTAGTGGCAAAATAAAATATAAAAGGAGCAAACAAAAATTATATTTATGCAAAAAATGCAATGTGATGTATGCAAAATACAAGTGTGTCAAAGATATTACACACTATTCATAGATTTAAGAATCTATGCTAACACATCTTGCTCCGTAAAAGATATATAAAATTGTCATGAGGAACGAAGTTAAATATTAAAGATGCATTATATTCTTTTATATCTTCCTCGATATGCATTATATAAAGATTAGTAAAAGCTAATCATAGCCATAACATAAGTTTATGAGCAATAATTATAATATTTTTGGCATGACCGGTTACACCATCCTGAGTCATTAATGATGCGAAACTATAGAAGAATAAGATTATTCAGTATAATGTTGTTATCTCTCGAAAGAAGTTGATTATTAATCTATTAACTAGAATGGGGACTTAATACCTCAATTTTCTGGAAAGAAAACAAATGGATATATGTAGGCATACAAATCCCTTGTATGAACCATTTAGAGTTTAAAATCGATGCATCGTCTAAATGGTCATCAAATCGCAACATCAAGTTTGCATGATTAATAACTCAAAATGAGCCTAACATTCCAGAGTAAGTATTTCATCATGAATATCCGATGAATTACTTTTAAATTTTCAATGATATTGAGAGAGAACTTTTTGTTGTTGTATGAGGTCATTATAATATACACAACAACAAAATTAGCACCATGTCAATATGTTATTATAAATCCTCCCTTTTATAATTCGTTTTGGTTAAAACCAAACATCCATTTCAGTTTATTTTTGTGCATTATATAATTAAATTACTCCACCTAAATGCACATATACGGGATATAGAAGAAGGATACAGGAAGAGATAAGTAGCTGCAAATTCAGAATGAATTATCATATTCAGAATGAATTATCATATTCTATTGATCATCGAAAGAAATTTTATGAATTTATTATTCAATGGATAATATAACAACCATATATAAATCATTGATCAAACCAAAATTTCAGCTATATCTCATGCTCTGATTATAAGTTGTCCCTCAATAACACTATTTAATTATAACATGCCTCAAGCATGATAGACTAATCGATTCCAAATAAAATCATCGATAAAAATATGAATCATAAAAACAAGATGGTTGTTCGAGGTATAAAAGACCTCATGATAGTCTCATAAAGAGACACTAGACATTGAGGTTCCAAAGAACCCCGAATAGTTAATGAGATCTCAATAAATTCTATCTTGTCTTGAATTATATGGAATCGAAACGACGTCGATAAATTTGTCTACATATAATATATTGCATGCTATTATACATGATGAGGATCATAAATCAGTTAATATCCAAATGTGCGCTCAACGAAATAATTGGCCAACATAAAAGGACTTAGTATCTTGCAAATACTAAAAGTATTGAAACGTGAAGTTCATACACGTTAATGTGTAAAATCTATTGGATATACATCGGTTTTTGTGCGAAACCGAAATAAGAACTCTAAAGTTATGTGCTTTAATACTTGAATTGTGAAATAAATAAATTCACAAAACAATAAGTTGATTATTAAAAAGACATATTATCCCAAGGTGGATGTAAATATCATATTTTATGAGATAAGTATTTATATTTTTTTTAAATGGGGTTTATTAGAGCTCTCATATTCTATGAAAATAATGTAATGCCTCAAACATGACTTACAAATTCAATTT
This sequence comes from Tanacetum coccineum, assembly GCA_026074375.1. NCBI lineage: Eukaryota > Viridiplantae > Streptophyta > Magnoliopsida > Asterales > Asteraceae > Tanacetum > Tanacetum coccineum. The sequence goes on from BQNB010089026.1 coordinate 6,441, forward strand.
CTAGAAATAATTAATAAAGTTCTCAATAACTTTATTTGATCAAATTGAATGAATTTTTATATGGATCAAAATCATTTTAGACGCATTTTATATAAATTGTTTTTGCACATGTCTCTAAAAAATGAGTGGTCCTCAAGTACCATACATAAGTGCAATTGATGTTTTGATGTTAATTCTGCAATTAATATGCGTCAACAAGAGTATATTTTCTCTTTTAATATTTGTATACACATTGTATACTTTGTGACCAATGCATTTGATATTGGATTGGAAGCTACATATATATTTTGTTATCATTGCAGGACTTATTCTTAACATCAACAATTCGGTGAACTTAATTACAAAGTTGTTGCCAACAAAAGTATTCGAGCAACTCGTTTAGGAGATTGACACGCAATGCTTGAAATATCTACATTAAATTGAGGAGGAGCATTATGCACACTACACTCTTTCCTTCATCAAGTTTTTTTTATCCCATTGGGTTTTTCTTGATAAGGTTTTTAACGAGGCGTATAACAAACGGTGAATATCCAAGGAGGAGTGTTATAAATATATTAATTATGTATGTTTATTTACCTTTATGAGTTGTTAATTAGCCTTGAATATGTGCATAATTAGCTAGGGGTTACGCTCCTTATACCCTTATAAATAAAGGACCCATTATACTCATTGATGAACTACTCAATAAAAATCATCTTCTTCCTCCTCTATCTCTCATTCTCTACATTTTATAACAAAATTGTTTTACATGTTTCTTGAACGCCTAAAAGAAATGTCATTTTTCTATGACTTCTAAAAGATGATAATATTGGTATCACTTATTTTCTTTCTATAACCAATACCCTTATATTATACAATACCTTCATATTATACAGTTTATTAATAAGACAAAACAGTTTTTGATGTTTTTTCTATATCTTTTGTATTTTACAGTTTTTAATTTGTCAAACTTTATAGCATTCATTACGCACTTTTTTTTAATAGTTTTACCCACTTTATTTACAGGACAAGATAGTTTTTTGCTCCGTATTTTTTGTGTCTGACTATTTTTGACTTATCAAAATTTATATTTTCTTTTTCGTTTTTTTTTATTTCACAGTTTTAGAATAAAAACAAATGAAAAAAATATAGGGTGAGTAACCCCTTATAAAATGTTTCACAAATTTAGTTGTACAAATATAGTGGAGAGATTCTTTACATACCAAATATTTCTAAATCTTAGCTACTCGTTTGTTTTTTGAAAAAAAGGGAAGATTAATTAATATTCAAATTAAAATTTCAATTAATTTTTTTTATAATTTAAATATTTTATAAACCGTCAATCGTTAAACAAAATAAATTATACACGACGAGCGTTTAATTATCTTTAATTTATGGCCACTTGATATACTTTTGACAAAAAAAAATTTGGTTTTTCACGTTTTCTTTACTGTATCGAAATTCGAATGACATATCAAATGTAATTTAACACTACTATCGAAGTTTGAATACTAAACATTTGTATTAAAATTGATATAAATATTTGTCTATAAATCAGACTTTAACCCTTTATTTTAAATGAAAAACACACATTCATAGCTTTTCAACCATTTATCACTCACTATATTCGAATTATAAATTATAGCAGTTTATTTATAAAACTTCTATAATCACATGTGAAAAAAAATCACATTTGGTAAAAATCACATGTGATTGAAATAAAATGTGATTTTATGTGTTTTATCCAACTTTGAAGAATTAAATGCACTAATCTATAATTCGAAATAAAATATGTTATATATGATTGGAAAGCTATTTATGTCTAGTTAAAAAAAACTGTAAATGTTTTCAAAAATTGTAGAAAAAGTTATGTTTATTTTAGATATTTCAATATTCAAATTAGTATTTAATCACATATGATTTCCCATGCAAGTTTCAGCAATGAAAAAAATTATTAAAACAAGACAAAAAACGTGAAAAAAAAATAAACAATTTGTCGAAAGTATATCTTGCTATTTATTACCTTGATGTGTTACATGTTTTTAGGGCGAGATGCAACTATGCAAGGCGTGAAGTCGCGATGTGAAGGGGAAATTGATCGGCAAAAGTTCATATCTTGTGCCTAAGCTACGATTTGGCAGGTTGATCTTTCACGGTCTGCGTCATTTTCTTAATTATCTCGAAAATGTCGCCACCTTCCATTAATTTTAGTCCCACATTAGGTTTTCTAATCGTCTCTCACAATTTATCTAATACACTTCTAGCTCTTCTATGATGTGTACAAAAACTCGAAACCGAAAGGCTTCTACACAATTTTTTATTGATGTTACGTGGTTTGGTTTTGAAGGAAACCTTACTAACATTTTGTTTTTTTTTGTTAATTAAGTTCAGATTTAGTTGTTGTAAAATAACAATATATTACTATTGATAGTTTTACATTCATTGTCCAATGACACAACTTTACAGAAACATCAATATATAATTGTAAAACTACCTAGTGATTGTTAAAATTTGTTATATTCTAAAGAATAAACCATATGTGAAAAAGAATCTCACTGTTTAAACAAAGGATAAGATGTTTGAATCATTTTTTTAAAGGATAGGATATAAAGACATCTTCAAATCTATCATTTGTACTTCTATGTTTTTTGTTTTTTTATCATTTTTGTATATTTATAATTTTGTTTATGTTATAAATTTTAACAAGTCAAAAATATTAAATTGTCAAAAAATACAGACAAAAACTAATAAAATATTATGCTGTACTGAAAACAAGGGGACAAAATAACAGGAAAAAAAACTTTTTCCTGCGAGTAGGGTACTAATAGTATTTTTTTAAAGCTGATCAGTATTATAAAAGGATAAGGATGAGGTAAAGTTTCCTCATAAGATAAAGAAAATCGAGTTCCGTAATAGGCCCCGATATTATCTATGTGAGGGAACTTTACTTCTGAATTTTAGAAGTTCTTTTTCTATTATAAAAAGATAGGATTGAGATTCTCTCATGCTGAAATTGAACATGAGAGGGAATGTTGAGATTTATGTGAGTGAGTAGCTTAATATTTAATAAAATAAAGGCCCCACAATATTTAACTTATTTTTTTAATTACTCACATAAACTTCAACATTACCTCTCATGTTCAACTTGAACATGAGAGGATCCCAATCCAAATAAAGGTGACGTGGAGAATCGAAAGAGAAACAGATGTCGTGAATACAAGGAATGCGTGGGGGCCACTCAGCTGACCACGTGTTTGAGAGATAATATGTGAGCCACATGGCTCTTGGGTTCACCAAAGGTGGTGGTTTGAAACTGTGTTCCAAGAAAGGGGTACTAAGTACGTGTTTGTTTGATGGGTTTTTAAATGATGGAATCACAATGACATCCTTTTTAAATGTTTAGTTCACGTTTTGGATTTAAAAAAATATTAACTGAAACCAACATAAAAGGGTGGTGTTAACTCGTTTCTGTAGGACCCAATCTGATTTTCTCTTTTTTACCACTCTTTTTTATTTTTTAAACTACCCTTTTTCCTTCTCTAGCACAATCTTCATCTATTCTACCATGTCTACTATAGTAAAATCTCTCATTTAACAAAAGTTTTCAATTGTTTTCTCACAAATCAAACGCACTCCATTTTATCTCATACTTTCGACTTCTTATTTTTTATCTACGATAACTATAAAGATGATTAATTTCTTACAACTATCTTTATTTGTGATACAAATCCTTATGGAGAGAACGAAAATTATAAAATCTAGGTAAGTTACTATTGTTCAAAGGTGAGAACATTTTGCATTTTATATTCTCTTCACTTTCTTGTTACTTTTTTTAGGATGAAAAAAGCCACTGTAAGTTGAAAATATGATACTGGTATTTGCTTAATTACACATACCTTTTACCTAATTAAACAAATACCAGTATCATATTTTCAACTTACAGTGGCTTTTTTTTATCCTAAACGGACATAAAATGCCAAATATATACTTGTTTTGCTTATTATACTGTGCAGGTATCGGATATTCACTAAAGGACAAAAAACGAAGCCAAAACCAACAAAACCAAGCACGAGATTGGAAAGAAAGCAAAAAGTCAAAGTCAAAAAGTCAAAAGTCAAAGTCAACAAGTCACAGACGAAGCCAAAAACGAAGAAATCTTAAATGGACCAACCCACACCCATTTAATGGGTCGGGTCAGCCCATTAAGACTTTATCTAAAAGTCTTACATGTAAAAAAAACCTAAATCTAAATCCATATAACCCGGCCCATGATTATAGGCCCATTTCCTTTAAAACATAACACCCGTTAGCCCCCTAAATCCTATACACCCTAACCTTTTACCTTGTTAGTCCTTAGGGACTAACACCATTAGTCCCTAGGGTTTTTACACCGTTAGTCCTTAAGGACTAACATGGTTAGTCCTTATGACTTAACAACACTAACCCCGTTACTAAATTAAACAACCAGTACCCCCAATTTATACAAAACCCCCCAATCACTATTCATCCTCCATCTTCACAAATCCCCTGCATCACGACAAACCCATCACTCTCACAACACAACCCCACCTTAACCCTACCTATCCCCACCTCAGAAGCTGCCAAAGAAGGGATGCCACATTGGCAATCCTCTACTTTTTCATTGGTTGAAGATACCAAGATCAAATCAAGGGATGTGATGCATTGCTTGGAGCCAAAGATGAAATGAAATGCTGGGATGAAGACTTCTTTTCCTCTCACACAACAAACACAAGAAGCACACCCATGTGGAAGCTTTTCTATATAAATAGATTAGGATTTTCAGTAAAGAAAAGTTATCTAGTGTAATGTAAATTAGGAGTAGTGTAACTTGTCTTATTTACAGTTTATTTTTGTTAGCCTTAATTATATTAAGTTAAACAAGAATGTTATCGGTCTCATTAAGTCAAATAGGTCTTGTTATGTAATAGGCTAGTCGGGTATCATCGGGCTTGGTTTGTAATCTAATGTTGTCCATGTTAAGGGTGAAAGCCCAAGTTTAGCCAAGCCCGACCCGTTAAGAAAGCCCATAAGCCATCTAGAAGGCTAGGGTATAAATATCCCTTCACCACACTTGGTGAAGGGTGTTGGTTACATTTTCTCACACATTTGTAACTCACCATTCTCTCTAATCTAGTTGTTTCTCTCTCTACTTTCTCTCTCTAAGATTTCTTATTATTTCTAGCATTTTGGTAAAGAATATTGTTGTGTAATGGATTAAACTAGTGGGATAACATGTGGTATCAAGAGCCAAGGGGTGTTTAGTGTTTGTTTGTATCAAAATCGTGACTATTTTTTTTCTTTCTTTTGGTTCGAAAAGAAAAACGCAAGAAAATACCATCTTTTGATTTTATTTCGTGACTTAGGGTGTTCAAGTGTGGTACTTTCGTGCTTACAACAAACCCTAGTATTGTTTAGTAAGGTTTTACAATTCATTTCGTGGCTTAATCGAAAGATTAAAGAATTTTTCTTGGTTGCGTTTTGGTTGTATGAACATTGCTTGGTTGCGTTTTGGATAGAAAAGCATTGCGTTTTGAGTATAGAGACAAACAACTACTGTACTTGAAAGTGACATTTGTACTCGTTGCGTTTTGATTTGAAGACATTGCGTTTTGATTCAAGTAGTTGCGTTTTGATCTCAAGTCATTGCGTTTTGATTCAAGTCGCTGCGTTTTGATCTCAAGTCATTGCGTTTTGATTCAAGTCGCTGCGTTTTGATCTCAAGTCGTTGCGTTTTGATTCTCAAGTCACTGCGATTTGATATTTTTTTTGTGTTGCGTTTTGTCTCCACAGGTTGCGTTTTGAAGACCATCATTGCGTTTTGACTAGACGTTACTCTGCCCAATTTTTTTAGACATTGCGTTTTGATCAAAGAAGCCATTGCGTTTTGCCAAGATAGACATTGCGTTTTGATAAATGAATGTCACTGCGTTTTGATCAAGACTAAGTTGCGTTTTGCCTAGAGGTTTCATTGCGTTTTGATCAAGACTAAGTTGCGTTTTGCCTCTTGATTGAGTTTTGAGAAACAGAAATTTACAACAAACCTCAAGGACCAATTAAACGAACATTGGACTTTAATTCAGACTACAAGGACAATTACTCAACACAACAAACACAACCAATCAAACCAACAATCAACTTAATCATACTTAAAACGTCAATTAATTATTCATTCACAGTTTCTTCTTGATTTTGTAAAATCCCGCGAAAGATACGATTCTTTTCTCGGTTTTAATCAAAGATTTGTAAAATCCCGTGAACGTTAATTCATTTAAAACCACAATCAATCACTTCATAACACTTAAGATCCGATATCCATTTACAACAACTTCATCAGAATGTCAAATTCAAATACCAATTTGCAAACTCAATCATCAAACGCTCTTCATAATCCTATCATGGAAGCGGGTAGCAAAGATCGTCCACCAATGGGCTGAGAAGACTTCTGAAACAACTACAGAGAGGTATATGAAGAACTATAAGAATGTTTCACAAGACATACGAGATCAACTGAATGCTGAAAGCCTTCATTCATCATGTTACTCCAGTTAACACATCTCAAAACAGATAGTCAAATGCACAATAATATCATGGCAGCTGGTTCGAAAGATCGTCCACCAATGCTTGGACCAGGAAGATATTCACAATGGAGATCACGTTTTCTACGGTACATTGACACAAAACCAAATGGTGGCAGACTGAAAAAGAGCATACTAAGTGGTCCCTACGTGCCAACCACTGTACAAGTTCAAGCTGTTGAGGCAGCGGAAGGTCGTCCTGCAGTTCCACAACATACATCAGTCGAAACAATATTGAACATGCCTCCAGAGAACAAGAGAACACGCTTAATAGTTGAGTCCATTCATATCAAGTTTGATGAAATCAAAGAGATGATGTCTGATCACAACAGTTCAGACCTCGCACCACAACGACAAGAGATGTCTATTGAAAATGTCTCTTCAGGCCTCGTTCCTCAAGGACAAAAGGCGTCAGATTATGACAACTCTGACCCCGAGCCCCCAAGACAAAATGTTGTTCCTTCAGCAGAAAAGCCAGATTCGTCACATCAAGGGTTAGAATTTCTCTTCAATCCTTTACTTGAAGAATATTACAATCCAACACACGATCAAGCTGAGGAAAACAACAATGATCAAGCACCGAATGCATCGTTTCAAGAAGCTGAATTTGTCAATCCTTTTTGTACTCGGGTACAAGAAATTGGTGAGTCTTCCTCACGCATCATTGATAATACCGATGAGCATTCATTTCAACCACAAAGTCATGATTACCGATGGACCAGAGATCATCCATTTGAACAAATTCGTGGAAATCCAACCATGCCAGTTCAAACAAGACGACAGCTTACTACAGATCCTGAAATGTGTATGTTCGCGCTCACGGTGAGTATTGTTGAACCGAAGAACATTAAGGAGGCAATGGCTGATTCTGCATGGATCGAAGCAATGCAGATGAAACTGTCAATCAGTTCGACAGACTAAAGTTGGGAAATCATCGGAACAACCATTTGGCAAGATGGTTATTAAGCTAAAGTGGTTATGGAAGAACAAAAAGGATGAAGATCAGACTGTAATTCGCAACAAAGCACGACTTGTAGCTAAAGGTTATGCTCAGGAAGAGGGTATTGATTTCGAAGAATCATTTGCACTAGTTGCTCGCTTGGAAGCTGTTCGGATTTTTGTTGCCTACGCAGCACACAAGTTTTTTCCAATATATCAGATGGACGTAAAAACGGCATTTCTAAATGGTCCACTGAAGGAGGAGGTTTATGTTGCTCAGCCAGAAGGGTTCGTTGATCCAGATCATCCAGAAAAAGTCTACCTTCTAAGGAAAGCTTTGTATGGATTAAAGCAAGCTCCAAGAGCCTGGTATGATGAACTATCAAACTTCCTGATGTCCAAAGGCTTTACTAAAGGTACAATTGACCCAACTTTATTCAAGATAAAATACGGGGAGGATATTCTACTTGTGCAGATTTACGTTGATGACATAATTTTTGGGTCGACAAATCCTAAATATTCAAAACGATTTGAAAAGTTAATGCACAGTAGATTTGAAATGTCCTTAATGGGGGAGATGAAATTCTTTTTAGGACTTCAGATCCACCAGTCCCCAAAAGGTATTTTTATCAATCAGGCCAAGTACGCTTTAGAAATTCTGAAAAAGCATAATATGGACAACTGTCACTCCATTGGTACACCATTGGCTAAACCCAAATTAGATGCAGATTGAGTGAGAACCCGTAGACCAACTGGTTCCGTGTAAATTCGGTCACTCATGTATTTGACAATCTTGTAGGACCCGACTTAGTGCAAGCAGTATGCTATTGTGCACGTTATCAAGCACGACAAACCAAATGCACCTCAAGGAGGTAAAAGGGAATCTTTCAATACCTAAGGGTACATTTAACCTGGGACTCTGGTATCCAAGGATTCAGCTTTAAACTAACAGCATTTTCAGACGCTGACTTGCCGGAAGCCTTGATACTCGGAAAAAGCACTTCTGAGGAATACAGTTCCTTGTGATAAGCTCGTAAGTTTAGGGATGTCAAAGAAACAAAACTGGCACTGCAATGTCCTTTTAGGAGAGGCAGAGTATGTGGCGTTATCTGCAAGTTGTGCTCAAAGTAATGTGGATGAGGACCACAAACTTCATAGATCATGCTTCAACTACAACAATAATACCATTGTATTGCGACTTCAGTAAGCCATAGAATATCGCATGCAACACCGTAAACATTCCGGATAAAGCACTTACTTCTCGGTATATTTCATAAAGGGTAAGGGTGATAATGGTATAATTGAATTTTTTTGTCAAGACTGAATACCAACTAGCTGACATGTTTACGAAAGTCCTTCCTGAGATCGGTTTACGTATCTTGTCAGACATGCAGGACTTGGTATGAGATGTTTGACTCCAGCAAAACTGGAGGGTTCCGACCAAATGAGCTGCTTGTTATCATCATCAAACATACCATGTAAATATTTTGAGAAAAAGCTATATACAAAATATAAATCTTCCAAAAAGATAAATACAAAATCATAAATCAGAAAATTTCCAAAAAGATTCTTCCGACAGGTCTCTGGAATGATAACATTTACGTGCTTTAGAAATGTCGATTAACATTGAACGAGTGTGTAAATGAAGTTCGAGCGAGGAGTTTGCAATAGTTTCAAAAATGTCATTTCTAATTTTCTAAATGGGCTTTATGTGCATATGTCAGTACTATACCCGGACTTCAAATAAAGGAAGGTTTATAAACTATCCTCCCAAACGAGAAATTTAACGTTTTTCGGTCTGTGAGCTGCTTTACAAGGAATTCATTGTTTTTATCTCAAGACAAAGGTAGTGTTCGTTTCAGTGCCCTTTCCCTTACGTTAGAAGTGAAGTCCTCTAACATATGGTTTTTTTAAAAAGTTGAACAAATTTTTTCAAGAATTCTTGAGGCAATTCATAATCTTCAAATTTGTTGTGTTCAACACTCCATCCTCACAATGTTTTCAAAAAGACAACATTTTTTCAATTGGTCCTATTCTTGAGGGGAGTTTTTCGAAAAAACAACGTTTTATGTTTCTTGGATACTCAACAATGGATCAACTCTTATGTATTCAAAACTTATCAAAATGTTCACCATTCTTTTATTATTTTTTCATTTTTTTTTTTTTGTTTTTTTTTTTTTTTCGTTTTTTTATTTTTTTTAATGCTTGATAATATTTTCTCCTAATTTTCAAGAATATTTTTAATCGACAAGGTATTTCAAAAACTAAGTGTTTATTATTTAAAACTAAGGGGAGAAAAATGTAATTTAAAATATGATCTTTCGACTCTAATGTGCGAAGAAAAGGTTTTTATGGTTCGATACTTATACCAAAATCTTAATTTCGACGAATCTGAAGTCATAGGTGGTTAGGTTAGGATTTCATCCAAAGATTCCAACCAAAACCGGAGGATCTACCAAGGATTAATCCAAAGTTAAGAAACACAGTCCTTAGGTATGATTGAGATGTATGTATATGGGAATAATGGACTAAGATTGAGTTAACACTGGAACAATCAAAACAAGTGTTTAGTAATGACGTGTGGTAAGGCATTGAAGGCTGTTGAAGGAATGAAAAGAAATGTATGGATAAAGGGGTCTAAAGAAAGATGCCTCCAGACACAATTAAGGAGAAACTGGGTCAATACTATGCTGTCAGAATCACAAAGTTGAATGCTGACATTGAAAGCGACATCATGGACTCAGTGATGCATGAAACCCTTCTCAGCCATTCAGGTTTCTCTCATCAGAAACTTGTTCTCATTTTGTCACGGAGTTAACACGTTATCTATGCGCATCTCACTCCGAGATTGTTGATATTGAATAGGTGGCAATCTGCTCCAGCCTCCGAGTACTAAAACCAAAATGCACTAATCGAGTCTAGAGCCAAGAGATCAATCAAAATCTCGTTAGGACACATTCCATTTCAAACACTTGTTGAACATCATCAGGTTCACAAGCTGTTATCAAGAGTCCTACGCAATATCATTGTGATATTTGCCAGAACATCCGAGTGATACTAATGTATTCACAATGAAGATGGAAATCCTACTTGAGCCAGCATCAAACAAGCTCTTGGTAGGTGACTTGCGAGATTCTATATGAATCAAACTTGTGACAACTGGATATCGATATGGTCCAGTAAATGAATTGACGGTAAATGAATTTTGATAAAAGCTTAAAACTTCCGATGTGTTACAAAAACGCTTTTATAAGTAATATGTCGATTGATTTTCAAATCAATTTTCTCGATTATCACTAACGTAAACCTGCAGGTTAAAACGGTGGTGACGATATCCCAATCAACCAAAGTCGATTCATTACCACATATTCATGCTCATTCTACAAAGACAATCAATCATGAAAGCTCAAGATTTAAAGACAAAGACTTTCGCTAACTCTGATTTGAAGCTTTCAAGATAAGGCATAGTATGAGAATGTTGGTCAAAGACACAAGATCGCAAGATGGCATAGACGATAAAGACAATAACAAAGGCTAAAAGTAAAGATCGCAAAGCATGAAGGAACAAGCCTACGAAAATAAGACAAAGAAAAGCCATGGACAATGAGCTTAACGACAAAAAGCAATTCTCATTGGGGAATCTCATGAAGGAGTGTCATCAATGAACTCACTTCGGGGGAGATTGTTAGCCTCAAAATATTAAGTCGAACATGAAGTTCGTTCATTATGTATGTTAGTCTCGGTCAATTAATTAGTTAACGTTGTAATAGGAAAGTATCGGGAATCGGGCTCGATAGTTAATCTAATATTGTATATGTTTCGGGTTTAATCCCAAGCAAAACCCGAGCCCGGGTCCTAGTTAAATATCTCGCGCGTACCTTTAACGTGACGGGGTATATAAGCTTTTTCTTCTTTAGAAAAAGCTAGTTGTTTCATTATATAAAAATCTTCTTTTTCTCATTCTCTCTAACCTCTCTCTTCTTTCTCTCTCTAAAATAACTCAATCTTTCTTTATCTCTTTTCTTGGTTCGATTCGTGGTTCATAATATGAAGTAAAAGTGTAAATCGGGTTCCTACAATGCTTTGTTTGGATCTCAAGATTTGTGCTTTAGACAAGAACTTCTCGAGTATATAAACGTACACTACAATGATGCTTCCGAGAGTTCGCAACCATCATGGGGGAAAATGTGTACATCCTGGACTTAATCGACTTTGATGTTACCATGTTAACTTCCAGGGGGAAGTAGTGTGTACTACTTCACTAAGAATGGTTTGTGAAGTATTCTGCAAACATGAGAAGAACAGATGTTGATTTCTCGCATGCACCCCCGAACGAATATTCACCAAGCCCTGATGACAAGAAGCAGTGGTATTTGGTGTGGTTTGACTTCTACAAATTTCCGTTGTGCACGTCAATGACAAGTAGAAGATTGTTCATGCTACATCAAAGTTTTAGAATCTGCTTAAGATAGGGATGTTGGTTTGGGGGGAATCTGATTCAGAAACTTTGCCAAAAAGGAGTCTATGAAGAAAGTTTTTCAAGACATGCTGCATGAATTGGGGGGAAGTTAATCCAACTCATGCATACTACAATGGTTCCAGAACAAGTAAAGACAATGAAGATCCAAGCTGGAATACAAGTTTCAAGACCAAGAGAACTCACAAGACAACTTCAGCTTTGGAAGCGCTTTGGAAGACTTTATTTAATTGTATTTGTACTTGTTAGGAACATTGTAAGTAATTCCGTATATGTCCACATATTGGGGGAAGATTGTTAGCCTTAAAATATGGTGACAAACACAGAATTACATTAGTTTATTTATAGCGTGACACATAGGGACTAATAATGACAAGCTACGATAGTTGTATGTCACTAGGACTATAAATACCCCCTCCATACTTCCATGGAGGGGTGAAGCTCACATTTTGTAAAAGTGTGTGTGTGTGTTTTTCTCTCTAACACACACATCTTCCCATCTTTCTTCCTTTATTCTCTAATAATATGGCTACACATTTATTCCACTTTACCATACCTCCAGATCAGTTTTAATCCCTGATATTACATGTCATTTACAATCTACAACATGGCACATATTCAAGAGGTTACTCCAGATGCTGCTAAAAATTCTGGAAACATCTTTGATGTTGAGCCATTGCATAAGGTACAAAACAATAATGACAACTATAATGTGTTTGCCATTGAAAATGCTCATCCTGAGCAACCTGAATCTGTTAATGACATATATCTGGAGGAACAAGGTGACACCAATATCACTATTGATTCATTGGGTATGTGTTATGATAGAGAACAGGATGACCAGGACGATACTGGTGAACTTGATCAAGAACGTGATTTGCTTGCTTCTTTAATTGATAAACTAAAATGTGAAATTGATGACAGCAAAAACCGTGATAAATTTTTAGAATCATCACACAAGGATTTAGTTGATAAATAGCCATGGGTCTTTGGGACATATTAGATTATAAACAAAACATTGTCTAACTACGGGCTTTGACTAGATAATATTGGAAGTGACCGAGACTTTTCTTGTTCCTAACACTGTCTAAGACTAATCAGTTGATGTTCAAATACCTTAAGAAGTTCCAAGCAGAACTTGATAAGTATCATGATGTGAATTATGCGTCAAATGTGGCAATTGATTGTGCAAAAGCTAAAGGGGATTTAATGTCATACAAAATAAAATCTGAAAAATCATCTAATGAATATACTTGAAAGATAAATGATTTAAATCAAACGATTTCAGATATGAAAAAGGATCTTTTTTACATCAAGAAACCATCTCCATAATGTTACAAGAAAAAAAAGGCTCAGATTAAGTTTTACAAAACTTGTGAAGACAAAGAACTTGATAAGGTCATTGCTTTAGAAAACAACGTCAAGGTTTTGGATGATATTGTATATAAAACCGGTCAATCTATTCAAATAATGAATATGCTTAATTGTAATTGTAAAATGAGTTTTACAAAACCTGAGTTCCTCAAGAAAGCTCAAAGAGCGAATCCTCGTCTGTATGATATAGGTTGCTATAATGATAATCTTGCATTAATGTTAGCCCCTGAATCTGACAAAACGATTCGTCTTGACAAAGAAAGTTGATCAAAATTAAGCTATTTAATCAGACCTTTTGATTATGACCAGTTGAATAATCTTTATGATTTGTTCGTTCCACAACGTGAAAAGTCGCCTGAACAAAAATATTTTTCAAAACCGTCAAAAATAAGTCATACGTCTGCTAATAATGAAATTTTCAAAGAGTCTTTTAATAAACAAACAACTTTGTTAGAAAAACAAATGGATGAATCCATTCCTTGGGATCAAAAGTGTAAAAGCTCTAAAGAACTTTTCAAAATTAAAAGAAGTGTTGACACGATTTTTGATGGAGTGGAACGTTGCAAACAAACAATCGCTAAAAGAACATATTTTGGTAACATAGATCCATTCATTCAAAACACTATCGAAGGAAATTTTTGCCCCCAAATTAGAAGAATCAATGCGGACTTAGAAAAATTTCACTTGTGTTTGAACGAGGAAATGGTTGCTGATTTGAGATACTTTAATTCTCTTGAACATGAAGTAGACACTCTCAAATCTTAACTGGAAACTCAAAAAACACAGTTTTTGAATGAAATCGACCGACTTTCAAGGGAATATTATTATGCTGATCACATGAATGCAATACTTGGTGTGTACACTGATATAGATGAAGTCAGTAATTTGCAATGTGATTATTTGGAAACTTTGGAAAAATGTGAACATCTTGAAAAAGAGCTTTCAAAAAGTAGAACAATGTCAAAGAGTTTTGAAGCACTTCAGAAACATGCGATTAATCTTGAACTTGATTTACAACAATGTAAAGAAAAGATAAAAAATGACAAATCTTTCAAAGAAAATCAGTCCAACGTATTTCTGAAAGAACGTGAACAATATTTTGAAATTCAAGACTTGAAAGCTCAATTACAAGACAAAGGAATTGCAATAAGTGAGTTGAAGAAACTCATTGAAAAAATAAAAGGAAAATCTGTGGAAACTAAGTTTGCAAAATCATCAGTTATTCGACAATCGAATGCTTTTAAAAGTCAAAGACAATCAGTTTTGGGAAAACCGACTATTTTTTTAGATTCTCTTGAAAAGAAAGATTTTTCAAAGTCAAAGTCAGTTACCAAAAATAATGTGCCAAATGATTTTTCAAAACCAGTCACTGCATAGATTTTGCCTCTAAATATAAAGTCAATCTTAAAGAACACAAATGTGATTGCTCTAGGAATGTATAAAGTTCACACAAAGCCCAATCAAACTAGAACACCACAGTTGCCCCAAGATATTAGGAAAACTAACACACAAGTGTCCTTTTCTACAGGAGTAATTCCCACTACTAGCGTTAGTAGACCACAGCTTAAGAGCAATCGAATGGGAGATAGAGTCATGCCTAACAATAGTCAAGGGCAGAAGCAAGAAGTAGAAGACCACCATAGGAATTTTAGTTTTCAAATAATAAAACGTTTGTAACTGCGTGTAATGACAGTTTGAATGCTAAGACCTCAAATATTACCTTTGTCTATGTTACTTGTGGAAAATGTGTGCTAAATGAAAATCATGATATGTGTGTTCTTCATTATATCAATGGCGTTAATTCTAGGACTAGACAACCAATTGCTGTGCCTATTAGTACTAGAAAACCCAAGCAAATTATGAACCAATCTATTTCAACATCCCATAAGAAAATAGTTGCCATAGACTCCACTATCAAGAAATCTAGAAACATAATTAGGAAGATATATGAGCAAGTTAGTAAATCATGCAGTTGGTGGTACCCTAAGTTTACATCACCCGGATACAAGTGTAAACCTAAGTCCCCAATAGGAAATGTCAACCTAATTGTTAGTCTGACTCTAGGAAATGCATCTAGAAATGCTAATATTTTGGAACCCATGACTCTTAGGAGTTCCACTCTATCTAATACTCCATTGTCTTCTAATTCTTTTGCAGCTCATAGAGATAATTCTATTCATCGTCGACTTTGGGTGCTCAAGGCACATGACGGGAAATCTCAAACTTTTAACTAATTTTGTGGACAAATTTCTCGGCACGGTGAAGTTTGGAAATGATCAAATTCCACCGATTCTTGGTTATGGAGATTTGGTTCAAGGAACTATAACTATCAAAAGGGTTTATTACGTCGAAGGGCTAAATCACAATTTATTCTTCATCGGTCAATTCTGTGATGCAGATTTGGAAGTTGCTTTTCGGAAGTCTACATGTTATATCTGTAATTTAAAGGGAAATGATCTTCTCAGAGGTTCTCGTGGCACATATTTGTATTCCATTACTCTTCAAGAAACATCTATTACCAATCCAATTTGCTTAATGGCTAAAGCAACATCGTCTCAAGCATGGTTATGGCATCGCCGTCTCTCACATCTAAACTTCGACACCATCAACTTGCTTTCGAAAAATAATATTGTCCCTGGCCTTTAAAAATTAAAATTCATCAAAGATCATCTTTGTTCCTCTTATGAGTTAGGGAAAGCCAAAAGAAAATCCTTTCACACTAAGACTACCCCGAGTTCCAAAAGATGATTACAACTTCTACACATGGACTTATGTGGTCCCATACGGGTAGAAAGCATTAATGGAAAGAATATGTTCTTGTAATTGTTGATGACTACTCCAGATACACTTGGACTCACTTCTTGAGGTCCAAAGACGAAACACCTGCAGTTCTCATTGATTTCCTCACACTTGTCCAAAGAGGACTTCATGCTCAAGTTAGAACAGTTCGAACTGACAAAGGCACGGAATTTCTGAATAAAACTCTTCATGCATACTTTGCAAAAGAAGGTATAAGACACGAAACGTCAACTGCTCGAACACCTGAACAAAACGGCGTTGTCGAAAGACGGAACCGTACTCTTGTTGAGGCTGCTCGAACAATGCTAAGCGCCGCTAAAGTTCCTTTGTTCTTCTGGGCTGAAGCAATTGCAACAACATGTTTTACTCAAAACCGTTCACTCGTAATTCCTCGACATGAGAAAACACCTTACCACATCATCAATGGTCGAAAACCGTCTGTTAAGTTCTTTCACATTTTTGGCTCTCTTTGCTACATCGTCAGAGATGGTGAAAATCTTGATAAAATGAAGGAAAAAGGTGATGCATGTATTTTTGTAGGGTATTCTACTCAGTCAAGAGCTTACAGGGTATTTAACAAGAGAACAAGAATAATAGTTGAAACCATTCATGTTAACTTTGACGAATTGCCTCAAATGGCGTCAGATCACGTCAGTTCTGACCCTGTTCTATAATGTCTGACTATGGTACTTGAACAAGACAGTTTAAGTCCCGAACCCCAAAGTCAATAAAATGTTCCTCAAGCAGCTGAGACAGTAACAACGTCAAATGAGATGGATTTGCTATTTAGTCCGATGTTGATGAATTACTTAATGGAACTACTCTAGTTGTGTCAAAGTATTCCGCTGTACATGCTGCTGATGATCCTAATAAACGTCAACATCATAACACAACTCACTCTTCTACAACAACCGTTGTTGCAGATGCACCTCCATTGAACATTATTCAAGAAAAAACCAATAACGAATATGTACAAGTTGACGACGACGAATTTGTCAACATATTTAGTACACCAGTACAAGAACGAGGGGAGACATCGTCTCGTCATGTTGATTCGTCAAACATGCACACATTCTATCAACACCATCCTTCTGGACAACATTGGACAAAAGATCACCCGTTAGAACAAGTCATTGGAAATCCTTCTCAATCAATTAGAACAATACGTCAGCTAGAAATAGATGGTGAAATGTGCACGTTCGCACTCACCGTGAGTCAAACCAAACCAAAGAACATCAAAGAAGCCATGGCTAATTCTGTATGGATTGAAGCGATGCAGGAAGAACTTCACCAGTTTGATCGATTAGATGTATGGAAATTAGTCGACAGACGACTTTGCAAAAATGTCATTAACTTGAAGTGGCTTTGGAAAAACAAACGTGATGAGGAAAATACTATAATCCGCAATAAATCTCGTCTTGTAGCTAAGGGATATGCTCAAAAGGAAGGAATTGATTTCAAAGAGTCATTTGCACCAGTTGCTCGGTTGGAGGCTGTCCGGTTATTCATTGCGTATGCTGCACACAAATCATTTACAGTATACCAGATGGACGTTAAAACAACATTTCTTTACGGTCCTCTGAAGGAAGAAGTATACGTAAATCAGCCAGATGGATTCGTAGACCCATATCATCCTGACAAAGTCTACCGTCTCAAGAAAGCATTATATGGACTCAAACAAGCACCAAGAGCGTGGTATGATGAACTCTCCAAATTCCTGGTATCTAAAGGATTCTCAAAAGGTTCTATTGATCTAACTCTGTTCATAACTAAACATGGGGAAGACATATTGCTTGTGCAAATTTACGTTGATGACATTATTTTTGGTTCTACAAACCCAAAACTTTCAAAAAGGTTTGAAAAACTAATGCACAACAAGTTTGAAATGTCTATGATGGGGGAGCTAAAATTCTTTCTAGGAATTCAGATCCACCAATCCCCTTGTGGTATCTTTATAAACCAAGCTAAGTATGCTCAAGAGATACTTAGAAAGCATGGTATGACCTCATGTGATAGCATTGGTACTCCAATGGCTACAAAACACCTAGATGCTGAATTGAGTGGTACTTCGGTTAACCAAATGAAATATCGTAGTATGGTCGGAGCACTCATGTAACTAATAGCAAATAGACATGATATTGTATATGCAACATGTTATTGTGCTCGCTATCAAGCGAAACCGACTGAGAAACATCTCACTATGGTTAAGCGGATCTTTCGGTACCTTAAAGATACCATTAACATGGGTCTTTGGGATCCGAAGGACACCATTTTTGAACTAACTGCTTTTTTAGATTTGGATCACGCGGGATATCTCGATTCACGTAAGAGCACATCTGGTGGCATACAATTTAAAGGCGGTGATAAGTTAGTCAGCTGGTCGTCTAAAAAGTAGGATTGCACTTCAATGTCCTCAGCAGAAGCCTAGTATGTATCTTTATCTGCGTGCTGCGCTCAAATTCTATGGTTGAGAACTCAGCTCACAGATTATGGCTTCTACTTTGATAACGTACCTATGTATTGTGACTCAAAGGCAGCCATAGCCATCTCGTGCAATCCAGTCCAGCATTCCCGTACCAAGCACATCGATAACATTTACGTACCTAGAAATGTTGATTAACATCGACACGGGCGTGTAAATGAAGTTCGAACAGGAGTTTCAAAT
>BQNB010089027.1:0-15660 GCA_026074375.1 Tanacetum coccineum
TTGATTATCCAATCTCACATATCCCACACAAACACATATAAACACGTATAACACATAAAATCACATAAATCGTACATTGCAACAGACATATAAGTCAACACTAATAGTTTGACTAACCTGCTCAAGTCACGGTTGTTACAGTTAAATCCCTGTATAAACCCTTTGTTTACTCTCATCTTAAGAGTAAGATACCCCTAGAAAAACCTATAGAGCCAATCCTTTAAGAATAACACCAAATGTTTGTTTCGTTACACCTTTACACCTTAGCCTACCATGTTAGATTAAGTCCATTTATCAGTTGCTAGTTGCTTAAAGTGTAAAGTATGTATTTCCTGAGTCTTGTGTCAATTTTCTATCTTTGGTACGGTTGGGAAGAAATTTTCACATTGCAAATGGGAATGTATAAAGTAGTTAAAACTCATGTATTTTTACTACCATCACAATTATTGGTACGTCCGAAGAATAAAGAATTATCGAAGGAATTTTCCAGAGTTATTATGATCGTGAAGATGGTGAAATTACACCGAGTTTCATAGTTACGTATATGTTAAAAAGAACGAAAAAATTAGAAAAAATCGCAACAAAAAAGAGGAGTAAAGTTTAGAGATAATCGTTTCGCAAAAACTTAAACCGAAGGAATTATATCAAGGATCAATTATTCGTTGATACGTCTTATAAGTCAACGATGTAAAGTTTTATATAAAGTGGTAGATATCACCACTTGTCTTGTAAAACTATGTAAAGTATGAGATGATTAGGAGTTGACCGTTACGGGAACGCCAACTTAGGTTGTTGTTTTTGATCAATGATCAAGACGTTTGTCTATATAGTTGTGTCTTTTTCATGGTAACGGTCGGGAAAACGTGTCTAGCAACTTGTACCTTATCTGTTTTGGACTTAATCTATTTGTTTTGTAATTTTTATTTAACAACAATTTATTTCCCTTTCCTAATCATTAACCTTTGGTTTTACTCGAATGAGGATGTGATCGAGTCATGCATGTCTATTATGTCATTATGGCCATGTATGCGTGATTCAACTGCCTTGTTGGTTTATTACTTTTGGTGAAAGTTAAAAGATCCATACCCTATATCATTCTTCATCCTAACCCTTGGTTAAACTCGAATGAGGATGTGATCGAACACACATGTCTATTTTGTCGTTACGGCCATGTATGTGTGATTTAGCTGCCTTGTTGGTGTGGTACTTTTGGTGAAAGATTGTTAGAATGATCAACCCTAAGCCTTATAATAAAAACCTATTTTACCTTTATAAACTTGTTACTCCTTAGCTCTAGTGGTGGAGATGTGTATCCTTACCAAGCCTATGATAGAATACTCATCGCGAACGAGCAATTGAATGAATTAGTTACATGTTACCACATAGATTAGTTGAGTGATTTGAGTGTTTTCATTTACCTATTTCGTGAGGTGTTTGGTTGTGTACTTGTAATAGATCAAATAAATGCTTAAACGGAAAAATCCTTAGGGATACATTTTTATAAACTTCTAAAGGCTACTTGAGGACAAGTAGGATTCAAGTAGGGGGATACTTGATGACATCAAATAACGTCACTTTTATAGCATTATTTGTCCCATGTAAATTACCCATTCTATATAATTATTACGAGAATTAGTACTTAATCGTTTATATTTGAGATTTGCAGTAATAATAGAGTACTTGGTGAAGATTATCTAAAAGGCACGCATTTTGGAGCTTAAATGAAGAGTTCAAGAAAGTCTACTAATCTGGCAGCCAATACGCCGTATTATTCTAGACCTATACCACGTATCCAAGACTTTGACGAATTAAAAGACCATTGCCTGACTTTGAAGAATACGCTGTATCCACATCAATGATATGCCGTATATAATACTTTGGTCAACAAAGAAGAACAAGCTGGTTTTACCTAATACACCGTATCCATCAAGAAGATACGGCGTATCCGTGCCTACACTTCACAGATAACCACGAAGGATTAAAGACACAATACGCCGTATCCTGAAGATTTAATATGCCGTATCCAAGGTTTATTATACACGAAGATTCTAAAAGATATCAACCATGGTCTTTACTCCAAGAAACCCCTAATACGCCGTATCCCACATCGCCCGATACGGCATATCGACCAGCTTCCAGACTCTATAAATACAACACTCTAAACTCAGTTTTAGGTATGCAAGTGAAGCCCTAAACCACCAAGTCGACCAAGAGACGAATAGAAGAGCACAAAAGGTCAGAAAAGAGCCTCAGGATCATAGGAAAACTCATGTAATCTTCGCGCATCCAGTTCGGTTAAGGTTTCTTTTCTTTAATCGTTCATATATGAAACCGTGTATTTTTACAATGACTATCGGCGCCATGTTTATGAAGATCTAATGTTTGGTTTGTTTATATTAATTGTTTAATTTATCATTGATTGTTAATTATGTTTATCAATTTATACTTGTTTACGTGCTTAAGTATGCGACCTATCATTCAATTGGGTCTAGTCCTACATATTTAATGCGCTGCAACTTCGATGTTGTTTGGGCGTAGGCTAAGAGTCCGGGATAGCTCTCCATATTGCAACTTATATATCTAGAATCATAGGATCACAAATATTGACCTATCTTTACCAATGGTTTAGTGAGCTTAGTTGGACTAGCAGGTGACCCTAGGATCAACGAGTATGTTCTCGTTCCATTGATAAGGACTTGGACAGTAGACTACTAGTATATAAGATGACATTAAGCAGTAAGTGGGTAAAGTCTCGATGAGCTAGGGTTTAGTAAGAGCACCATTATTAATCTCCTAAGATAGATTATAATCAATAAATGCTTGCTTTATGCGGATGCGTCTAATTGTGACAGAATTAGCGTATCTATGTCTTAGGAAGAAGTACCGCCTAAGTCTAGGAATGATATGCCCTTCGAGATAAGTCAATCATTGCACTAATAAACACACATGCATTTTATCAGATTATTCATGGTTGATATGTTTTCCTTACATTAGTGTTTAACCGCTCCTCTATCGTTTGTTCATCTTCTTGTGTGTGTTTATTGCTTTACTTGTCATCAAAACCCTAGGTTAGATATCAAAACCGTGCTAGTCTCTCAGGTTGAAACCCCTTTTACCATTAGCTTAGTTTTAACATAAATTAGATTAATTTAGTACTAACATAGATAACTAAAATACTGATAGAATTAGGAATTAACGCTCTTGGTCTTAGTGATCAAAACCCTACTTACCACGAAGCTACATCTGATCGGGTACACTTCCCGTTAAAGTGTTGTTTTAGGTTAAGTAGGCCAGATATAAATAGTAAAACTTGATTAGATAATTAGAACCTACAACGACAACACATCAACTCCATGTTTTAATCAAGTGAAGATCTTTTATCCCTTTAATCTTTCAATATGTCTTATTGTTTGATTAATTGTTGTTCTTTACTATCTTATAACATGCCAGGCTAAATTAATTAGTGTTTGCTTATGATTGCATGAAACTTGGTTTGTAAATCCTTATTCTATTGCTTCTTGTTGATATGTGTGCGCGTTAGGCTCTAGAAAACTAGCTTCTTAATTGCTTGCGAAGAGGTCTAGGGAAACATGATTGTGTAGAAAGGATACCATCGTAACAGTCTTCATACTACATTGCCCTAATATGGTTGATCACCTTTTAAGTGTTTTAATGCATGTAATGTACTCTTAAGGGCCTTGTAATAGTCTTCATACTACCTTACTTGTGTGTTGCCTTAACGAAATATTACATATATCGTGTAATTCGTTCGTGAATTAGGAAATACTTACACATTACATCACAAGTGTGACAAAGCAATAGGATTAGGAAGAGCAAACTAAGGAGTAATGCATGATTAAGTGAACACGTTTGTTTACCTATAAGAGTTTCCATGTTAGTTTAGAATTAGTTTACCAAACCCCCTTCAAAACCAGAGTTTTTACTTGCTTTCATAAAATATAAAAATACAAAAATAATCTTCTTTCAACCCTTAGACCTTAGTTACATTTAGTTCGAACCTGCACACGCTATTCCCATAGAGAACGATAACAACCCTCGAGTCTTGCATATACAACACTACAACGGTTAGGTACACTACAAGCCTCAAATACAATCTTTCATCAATGATCCCATACGGGATAGCTTAGGTCTCTAAGGCATTCTATCTTGAGCTTAACGAATAATTGCATCACCTGAAAATGATACTCGAAAAGGTCAACATAAAGTTGGTGAGCTTGTAGGTTTAGAAGTAAACCCAGTTGTTGTGCTAGAGTTAAAGTAGTGGACAATTATGCAATATAAAAACAAAATGCATGCAATCATATTTAGAAGTCTGACATAGAAATCACATGATATCATAGCATTCAACCCAATAAATAATCTATAGTATTCCACGCGCTTATAGTCCTCCGAACCTATCGCCTACCAGCTGGAGCTACATAGTCGGCTAAAATAGTCCTTGCATAGAGGTTCACATATAACTTATGCACAATTAGTCCTCTTGACATTCACATAGCAATCATAGGCACATAGCATTGTCTAAAAGAAATAGAAGTCTTGCACAGATGAAAAAGCAGTATAAAATGGATTTTGAGTATCATCCCCCCCCCCCAACGAAAAAGAGTTAAAAAGTGGGGCTGCGAGAACTCACCTTGACAAAGATAAAAAGTAGCATAGAATATGATAGTCAAACAACGGCATACAACGGCTTCCAGACACGACCTAGCAATTTGACTAATTTTGAAATATGCTTGAAATGGATTTTTTGATTTGATGCATAGGAGTTTTGAAAAGTATTACTGGTTTTAGTGGTATTGGTTGCGTAGTGGTTGGCGAAGGAGATATACTAAGTATGTACGTTAGATACTATACACTTATACTATTTAAGAAAATAGATAAGTAAAATAACAATGCTTTGATAATAGATATTTATAAGTATATTCCGGTAATTCATCCGGTAACCTCGAGTTATCTAGTTTAAATTGTATAGATTATGAGTAAAGATACGTTTTAATTACGCTAGACCATTTATAGAAGTTTTATATTTTATGAAGTTATAAAATATGTTTTTCGTCTTTTAGTCGATTTATTAAAATAATAATATTTTATTATTTCGTCTTTTTGTCGGATTTTTAAGAAAGTGGAAATTTTGTAAAATATTCTAAGTAAAATATTTTTATAAAGTTTTGGCATGACCCGTTCGTTTATAAAACGTTTTCCAAGGTTTTAAATCTCATTTTCCAAACATTTTCCCTATTACAAATCAATTCCGACAAAACAATCAAAATCACATTTCGCGACAATTATCAAGACACATTTCTCCAAATGACTTTATAACTATCCTGGTATATATATAAGTACGTATTACTTTTAAAAGTATGTTTTAAATATGTACAATGATTAGTTTTCGCTTATTGGGCCTTAATGCCCAATAGTGGTCCAAAATAATATTATTAGGTTTTAAATTTAATTTAGGCCCTATATTAAGCAGATTAACAAATATAA
Source organism: Tanacetum coccineum (assembly GCA_026074375.1). Classification (NCBI taxonomy): domain Eukaryota; kingdom Viridiplantae; phylum Streptophyta; class Magnoliopsida; order Asterales; family Asteraceae; genus Tanacetum; species Tanacetum coccineum. The sequence goes on from BQNB010089027.1 coordinate 5,506, forward strand.
GTTAGATGAATAAGCCACAACATAAGCCAAGGCTCACGGACCAAGACTAAGTCATGGTTTGGGCTTAGCTTATTGGGTCGTGGCCTCTTAGGCCCAAAATAAGCTATCCAGAGCTTATTTTTAAGCCGTTAAGCTACACGAGTCCTTAAATATCAAAATAGACTTGGATCTCTTCCAGAGGTATCTGTAGTGTTGGGCCAGCCAAACACATCTTGAGGTTTGACACATGAAATGTGTCATGAACACCATTTAACTCTTGAGGTAGTCTTAGTCGATAGGCTATGGGACCGATCCTCTCAGTGATCTCAAATGGTCCAACAAACCTAGGTGCTAACTCACCTTTCTTCCCAAAGCGTACAACACCTTTCCAAGGCGACACTTTGAGCAGGACATGATCACCTACACTGAATTCTAAGGGTTTCCTACGTTTTTCAGCATAGCTCTTTTGACGATCACGTACAGTCTTAAGTCTATCTTTGATTTACGAGATCTTCTCAGTGGTTTCTTGCACGATTTCTGGTCCTATCAATTGTCCTTCTCCTACTTCTGCCTACAGGATAGGTGAACGACACTTGCTTCCATACAAAGCTTCGAACGGTGCATATCCCAACTTCCTCCGAAGTCCATGACGCATGACCTGAGCATGTCTTCCAAAGTTTGAATGGTACGCTCACTTTGACAATCAGTCTATGGATGGTAAGCCGTACTCATGTCTAGTCGGGTTCCTAATGCTTCTTGCATTGACTGCCAAAATTGTGACGTAACTATCACAGTTAGATATGATCGAAATTGGCACACCATGCCTTGCAACGATTTCATTGAGGTAGAGTCTAGCTAACCTATCCATCTTAAAGTCCTCACGAATGGGTAGGAAATGAGCAGTCTTAGTCAACCTGTCCACGATGACCTAGATTGCATCATTCCCACTTCCAGTTCTTGGCAACTTGGTGATAAAGTCTATGGATATTCTCTCCCATTTCCATTCTGGGATCTCAGGTTGCTGCAGTAAGCCAGATGGCCTCTAATGTTTAGCTTTAATCTTAGAACAAGTTAAACACTTACTAGCATATATGGCTATATCTTTCTTCATTCCCGGCCATCAGTACATGCCCCTAAGGTGATAGTACATCTTATATGCTCCTGGGTGTACTGAGTATTTCAACTTATGGGCTTCATCCATTATCAGGGTTCTTACGTCACACATCAAAGGGACCCATATTCGATCTAGATAATAAAATGTTCCATCACTCCTACGTTCCATTTGATCGTCTAGCCCTTGCAGCAATTCTGCTGGTGCATTGGCAACCTCATATGCTATATTTTGAGTCGCTAGTATCTTATCCTTGATACTCGACTAAATGGTCATGTTCATGGCTCGAACTCTCTTAGGCTTGAATCTCTCCTTTCTACTTAGTGCATCGGCTACCACATTCGCCGTACCAGGATGGTAGCGAATTTCGCAGTCATACTCGCTGAAAAGCTCTATCCAACGACGTTGATGCATATTCAGCTCTTTTTGATTGAAGATATGCTAGAGAATCTTGTGGTCAGTGTATGATGCTCTTCGTCCCATACAAGTAATGTCTCCAGATCTTGAGGGCATATACTATTGCACCTAATTCCAAATCATGGGTGGTGTAGTTCTTCTCGTGAATTTTTAACTGTCGAGAGGCATATGCTATCACCTTACCTCTTTGCATCAGCACACAACCTAGTCCTAAACGTGACGCATGGTAGTATACCATAAAATCTTTTGGTCCATTAGGGAGTGCTAGAACAGGTGCATTACAGAGCTTATCCTTCAAGGTCTGAAATGCCCTCTCTTGTTCCTCTCCCCAAATGTACTCCTTGTACTTCGGCGGTAGTATCCTTCTAATCCTAAGAATGAACAAACCTTTGATGGAGTTCTAGGGGCTTCCCAATTCTTAACAGCTTCAATCTTGCTGGGGTCTACATGAATGCCCTCTCCGTTAATCACATGCCTAAGGAACTGTACTTCTTGTAACCAGAATTCACACTTAGAGAACTTTGCGTACAGTTTCCCCCTCTTGAGTAGTTCTAAGATTAACCCTAGATGTACCTCATGTTTCATCAAGTCCATCAAGTCCATGAATACCGCTGGTGCATTTGTCAAACCAAAGGGCATTACTGTGAACTCGAAATGTCCATATCAAGTTCTAAATGCAGTCTTTGGAATGTCGTCCTCGTGCACTCTCAGCTGATGGTATCCGGACCGAAGGTCTATCTTAGAGAAATACTATGATCCTTGCAGTTGATCAAACATGTCGTTAATTCTTGGGAGGGGATAATGGTTCTTGATGGTCAGCTTATTCAACTCTCTATAGTCGATACACATCCTAAATGAACCGCCCTTTTTGATGAATAATACCGGTGCTACCCATGGCGATGAACTTGGTCGAATGAAACCCTTGTCCTGGAGTTCTTAGATTTGACTCGACAACTCCTCCATTTCAGGGGGCGCAAAACGATAGGGAAACTTTGTGACCGGCATTGCTCCAGGGACTAAGTCGATGCGAAATTCAATTTCTCATAAAGGGGGTAATCCTGATAGGTCATTAGGAAATACCTCAGAAAAGTTTCTAACGACTATGATGTCTTTTAGTTTTTGCTCTTCGGCTTTCGCACTCACGAGATGTCTCACCTTCTCTTCTGTCCTTTCTCCTAAGACTCTAAGCATTTTGTCATTTGGTAGTGGAATTATAACTACTTTCTCATGGCAAACAGTCTCGGCCTTGTGCTTGGACAACCAGTCCATTCCTACGATTACATCAAAGCTCCCGTGTCCAAATGGTATTAAGTCGATGTCAAAGATATGACCCTATATCTCTAGTTTGAAACCTCAAATAACCTTACTGATCTCTATTAGTTGACCGCTAGCTATTTCAATCTCGTAACTAAAACCTAAGTTACTGGGCTCTATGTCTAACAAAGGTATGAAGGTAGTGGAAACAAAGCTATAATCGGCGCCAGATTCGAATAGAGTTGTAGCATAGTGATTGTTTAAAGTGAACGTACGTGTCATAATGTTTCGGTCTTGGCGAGCCTCCTCTGCTCCCATCACAAAAGCACTTCCACGCGCCTGGTTGCCATTGTTTCCACGACCTTGTCCTCCCTCAATATCCATCACTTGATTTGGACGGTTTCCTACTGGTCTTGTGTCTTGGTTCAACCTAGGACATGCTGCCTTGTAATGGTTAGTACCACCACATTCAAAATACGCCTCACGAGCAGCAGTCGGGTTTCTAGCATTCAGGGAATTCACTACACTAGGCCTCACCCTACAATTCTTGGCAATGTACCCGAAATAGTTGCTGGTGATAGTTGCAGTTTGGGCATTTAGGTACTGTACTAGTGTACTCCTTCCTAACAGGGTTTGTGATTGTGGAAAACACCCTTCCAGTCCTAGACCTCTTGTTATTATCCCTAACATTTCCATCCCTACCCGACTCTCCATTATTCCCTCTCTTCTCAGTATTCTTCTTCAACGCTCCATTCCTAATTTCTTCATCAGTTAGCATTCCAGCTTTTAGTATAGCACTATGAATTGTCTTTGGCTCCATTGCTACCACCATTCTACGGATTTGTGAAACAAGGCCATAGATGTACCTCTCAATTCTTTTGTTTTCAGGGGCAACTAAATTAGCCTTGCAAGCTCATGGAATCGATCAGTGTACGTGGCATGGCCAGCTCCAACCATGACGTGGCACCAAAACTCACTTTCTAGCTTTTGTATCTCATTGTTTGGATAGAATTCCTCCCTCAACAACACCTTAAAGTCTTCCTGGGCCATACCAAATACGGCTTCTTAACCTCTAGTCTGGACCTGGGAGTTCCACCAGGTTAGTGCCTTACCGATAAAAGAACCGGCAATGTACTTAACCTTATGGTTCTCTCCACACCCACTCATATCTTGGACTAATTCCATTTCTTAATCCAGCGAGTGTAAACTATCGCACCACCCCGACCGTTGTTCAAGACATGAACTCCTTGTATGAACAACCACCTCGACCGTTGTTCATGTTGTCAGTCCTAACATTACCCTGGTTGTTGTCATTGATGACGTTGTCGTCTTGATTCTCATTGTTCCCTTGGTTGTTAACGTGGTTTCCTACTTGTGCTACAATAGTGGGTAGTAGGTTTTGCAACTACTGAGCGATGATAGTAGCAAAGTCAGGGACTCCACCACCACCTCCATTCGCTTCGTTACCTCGACTAATTCCTTGACTACCCTGATCACTTTCTTGGCCACCTTGACCACCTCCTTGGCTACCTCGGCCACTTCCTTGGCCACCTCTACCACCTCCTTAGCTACCTCGGCCACTTCCTTGGCCACCTCTACCACTTCCTGCTTGATCTCCAGTCCTCTCACCTTCTCGACCATCCTGTTCACTTGTCCCTCCACCTCGTGTTGCCGCAGTGCGTCGACCAGCATTGTGAGTTGTCATTGTTGAAACCATTATCTACACAAGGGAGGATACAAGTAATCATTAGGACAATGTGGAATTTCGCATAACGACGGTCCTAATATGCTATAGCTCGAATAATGGTCCTAAGGTGTCAACACCGTTTCGAGTGAGCGGGATAACTAAGTCCACGTGGGTTGTGATGCATTCATAATTATGTTGGCCACTGTATTTATAGATGCATCCTTTCCCAGTTATACTTAGTATCTAGCCCACATAGCCCGGTGATTGACCTAACTAATACGATAGACGATAGACAATATGTACGCGCAAAATCAAGTAATAGGCACACATAGATCCTATCATGCAAACTATATGAAGGTTCCTAAGTTATAGTCTAGGCCAAACCACCTATTTCTCTATAACATGTGCTCTGATACCAATCTGTCACACCCCGACTCAGGCGGAAACACGAGGCGTGACGTAGAATTGATCGTCATAACACAAGGCGTCAATATAGAGAAATCTAAATGCATTGAAACAAAGTGTCACAACGTTCTCCGACAACAAGAATGGACTTGTGCCAAGACAGGTCGAGAACACATCACATAGTTCAAATTTATTACAACCAACTCCCAACATAGGGGCAAATAAGTCTAGAGCCATCTAAGAACATCAACGAGAAAACAAACCTCAAATATAATCTTTCATCAATGATCCCTCATGGGATAGCTTAGGTCCCTAAGGCATTCTATCTTGAGCTTAACGAACAATTGCATCACCTGAAAATGTTACTCGAAAAGGTCAACATAAAGTTGGTGAGCTCGTAGGTTTAGAAGTAAACCCAGTTGATGTGCTAGAGTTTAAGTAGTGGATAATTGTGCAATATGAAAACAGAATGCATGCAATAGTATTTAGAATTCTGACATAGAAATCACATGATATCATAGCATTCAACCCAATCAATAATCCATAGTATTCCACGCGCTTATAGTCCTCTGAACCTATAGCCTACCAGCTGGAGCTACACAATCGGCTAAAATAGCCATTGCATAGAGGTTCACATAGAACTTATGCACACTTAGTCCTCATGACATTCACATAGCAATCATAGACACATAGCATTGTCCAAAAGAAATAGAAGTTTTGCACAGATGAAAAAGCAATATAAAATGGATTTTGAGTATCTTTTTCCCTCAACGGAAAAGAGTTAAAAGTTGGGCTACAAGAACTCACCTTAACAAAGATAACAAGTACCAGAGAATATGATAGTGAAACAACAGCGTACAACAGCTTCCAGACACGACCTAGCAATTTGACTGATTTAGGAGTTTTGAAAATGTTTTCGTATTACTGGTTTTAGTGGTATTTGTTGCATAGTGGTTGGTGATTTAGACGCGAAGGAGATATACTCTATACACGTATTTATAAAATATAAAATGAAAGAAAATTACCAAACTACCCTTGAGGACAAAGGTAGTAAGGAAAATCTTCACAAATATATATATTATACGTATATTAACCGGGAAGTATGATTCCCGGGTCGTTATTCCCCAACGATTTATGAAATTAAGACCACGTTTGTTGTTCGGACAATGATTTGAATTGGTAACAAAGATTGATTTGATTATCTATTTCTATGAATTAAAAACAATTAAAATAATTTAAGCCGAAAACAAATAACGTGAATTCAAACTTTAACTAAAAACGCAAAACGGGAACCCTAAATGGTAATTAAAAAAACTAAATCTCCAAAATTAAACCTAAAATGAATTTTTCTCTTTTAATAGAATCTAATTAACTAAAAAGTAAGTTTAAAGAAAACTAGAACAAAAACGGAATTGAAATGAGCTTAAAAACACGAAAAACGTGAACGGGAACGAATCCGTTCTTTAAAAATCAAAAATTTTGCAATTTTAAATTCCTAAGGAGAACAAACTAATTTTCTAGAAACTTTTTGATAAAAAGAAAATTTTCTAAAAAGATTTTTATATTTTTTTTGATTATTTTTTTTTTTTTATTTTTTTATGAATTTTTAAAGTTTAAAGTAAGCAAATAAAATCACTTCACCAACGCAACCACTATATTAAAATGACCAACCCTTGTTTTCCCTTTTTCCTTTTGTTCGAACTCAAACGCACCCTATGTGATGTTTCACATATTTTTCTTGTTTGATTTTTAGAAAACGCACCGTTCAACTAACATCTATGCATCATTTGACATTCAAAATTACAAGAATTTATGAAATAAAGTGACTTACAAAAGAGGGTTTTGAAGACGAGATTGACACGAAACAGACAACCCAAACGTTGTTCTTTTATAAACTCACACCTATTAGAATCAACTCGGAAACGCTTAAACCTTCATATTCTTGATCAAAGTAGGAAAATTTATGTGTTTTTGTTTAAGTTTGAAATGAAGACAAATCAAGATATACATGTACCTCTTCTAGACATGGTTCCTAAATCCATGCCTTCTTGTCCCCTAAGGGTTTCGAACGCCACAAGGCATCCTAAGGGAATCCTAGGTGCCTTCCGCCGCTTGTCAAATAACGCTCCTAGTTCGTGATTTAAAATGTGATCTAAAGTTTTCTAGTATTTTTATTGGATTCAAAAATACATTTACATGAACTTAGAATATTCACACGATATAGTTATGGTTTAAATTAAGTATTGAACATTTACGGACGTGCCGAAATGCGTTGTTTGACATTTTAAGTCGTTTGTGGGACAAACCTAACGGAAATGATTCAAACATAGATATAAGCATTTAAATAAAATAATTCTAAAAATTATAGAACTATAAATGCTTAACATAGAAATCGAATGCCGTTAACACGGTCACTGATCCTGACGGAAAACAGTAAAAGTCAAAAAGTCAAAGAACTTAAATAGAACATTGCAAGACTAGAAAATCCGCAAGGGTTACATTCTATCCCCCTTAAAAGAAATTTCACCCCAAAATTTAACTAGTGTTAGAGTTAAAGAGACGAGGGTATTTGAGTTCCATCTGATCCTCACGTTCCTAAGTAAACTCAGGCCCTCGTTTCGAATTCCATCGAACCTTGACGATGGCAATGCACAAATTTTTACCAAACTAGAAAACTTACAAATGCAGAACTAACTAAACTATTTTAACTCTTACTTTACACTAATTTAAGAACCTACAAGTAACTAATAACAACTAGGGAATATTTAAGCTAATTAAAGAAAATGAAACAAGCATATTTGAACCTTATGAAAACTTAACTAGTGAAATCCTACTAACTCTAATCCTAGCTTATGAAACTTCCTTAAACAATCTTATAATAGATTTTAAACAAACAACACAAAACAAAATGGCCAAATGCAGATTTAACTTGTGACAAAATCTATTGTGCCAAACACTCCCTTAATTATGATAGAATTCATTTTTGCTTGTGAATTAGAAATCTAATAAACCAAACTTCAAACACAGATATTACACAACTTATAACAAACCTTAGAAACTTATTTTAGCAATCACTTAAGCCAAAGTCATTAAGCTAGATACTATGCTATTTATTTTTAATTTTTGGCAGATTTATAAGACAAAATGAATAAAACTATGATCTATACTATGGAATCTAAAAACAGATATTCAATTATGACTAACAAGCATAATGAAATAGAAATTATCACCAATAAGCAAGAGATAAGCAAAAATAAGCAACTATAAGCTAGAAAATTAAGACAGTAATAGAAATGAGGGACTTACAATTGCCTTAGCTAAACAAAGTAAAAATCCCATAAGCTCTTCCAGGTTAAGCTTATCATCCAAGTAGCTCAAATCCATAATAAGCAAAGGTATTAATTGATTTTAAAGGTTAAAGTAGATTAAGGATTAATTGAGCTCAATCTAGCTTATAGACTCAGATGAGCTTGTAGAGAGCTTGTGAGAAGCTTTTGAGTGATACGAAAGCTTATAGATAACAAGATCTTTTTAGATCAAACTAAGCAAAACTTTGAAAGTGGAGATTACAAAAGCATTAATAAGAAAATTACATTTTAAAAGATTATAAAAGCTACTTGTCTAAAAGCTAAAAAGGAAAAAAAAAATCTCCTTTATGAGTGAGTGTGAGGGGCTATTTATAGCCTGAAGATGAAGCTTCTAGGTCTTCTAGTCTGTTACACGCTCCTTGTAATCTCATCCCTTGATTCTTGCTAATCATTTGATCCTAATTTTGAGCCGTTGGATTAAATGAGTGAGCACACGGATTGCCAGCGTGGCATTCCGTGTGTCAGACCTTGTGCTTCTTTTGTGAGTCTTTTAGTGCAAAAATCTATTTCCCCTTGTGTTTTCTTCCATAAACGTGTGTCACTCTTTGTGGGAATTGGCCAATCAAAGCTCCTAAATGACGTTTTCTTGTTCCAACCTGTCACTTATCACTTGAATTTCATAGACACGTCCTTAATTATGATTTGCCCTTTGATTTTGACTCGTGGTAAAATGGAAGTGACGATGAATAGTAAAAAAGGTTTGGCGCCATTTTTAACTGAATAGATGGGGGGTTTGACTGAGGGGTTGGGCTCGTTGACTTGGGTCAATGTTTTATAAAAAATGGATATGGGCCGGTTATTGTTTGTTTGGGTTTATATATAAGAGTTAACGGGTGTTAGCTCTTTATATATTAAAGAGTTAACACCGTTAGGGTTTAAGGGACCATTTTTGCAATTTGGTTTGACTTGAAGGGGTGTTTTGGGAATTTTTGGGTTTTGTCATTTAGTGAGTTGACTTTAACCTTTCTTGCTATCAAATCCTCGGCTCTTGTACACTCTTTTCCGTCTCGTGTCCGTGTTTGTCCGGTTTTAACCGTTTTCTTACGATATTTGCATTATCCATACCTACACAATCACAAATACAAAACAAGCAATATACAAGCATTTTAAACATAATTTTGTCTTTTATGGGTCATTTTTGATATAAAACGGATATGTGTTTTTACACATATCAAAATTCCCCAAACTAAGTGATTGCGTGTCCTCACGCAATATTATATGCTTTAAAACCAAATACCTCAAAACTTCCCCAACCTAAATCTTTGAAAAGTAGCAAAGACTTTTGTGGAGAGAGTTAAGAAGTCACAAGTTATGAAACACCCCATATTCCCATTTTTTTAAATTAATTTTTTTTAAGAGTAAACTAAGAATATTTCGACTTTCATTATTTCCATAACTGTTAGGGATCAAAAAACAAGATGCATTTCGATCCGAGAATGCCCCAAAAAGGATAAATTCATCGTCCCCAACTTTTCACTTATCCAAACCAAGCTTAAAACAAAATCATAGCTAAATATCAGTAAAGATGCTAACACTACTCATATTTGCAACTTGTGAACTTTTCACTCCCGACATTTACTATATCTTAGGTGAATGTGCTATTTTGAATTTCAACCATGGATCAACGTTTTGCAAAATACTAAGCTTCACGTTCCACCCAAGAATAATGAGTTTGAAGGCGAGATCATCCCATGTAGCGACTTTCTTCTTGGCACATCCCAACCTTGCAGCTAAGTGACCAGGCTTTTGACACCCCACAGAGACTAGTATCGGGACTCACGGACCTTAGGTTTCAAAAACTCTCAAGTTTCCCGAATATTCATAGCTTATAAAATAGAATAGAATAGTCAATGTTTAAAAGCATATTTGAATTTAACAAAAAGAAATCAATTTATTAATTTAAACTTAAATATTTAAACATTTATGCAATTGTA
>BQNB010089027.1:16194-27510 GCA_026074375.1 Tanacetum coccineum
AATTATATATCTCTCATTTCAAATTGCAAATTGATCAGACGATGGTAAAGGGATGCGTACGAATGAAGCAAGTTTGATGGTACACGTGTCAACACAAGAACAGATGGATCCGCTGCTCCTTTCTCTCGATCCAAGGTCATGCGTTTGAATGCCAATGATTGGCCAATTACCACTCAAAAATTGGGACAATATTTACACAAATACCCCTTCTTTGGCTATAAATTGAGCTCGACCCCCACATTTTGCTCGGTTAACTTAGGAGTAGATTAGGATAGTTTTAGCTTATTTTCATTTTCTAGCTTATTTTTGTTAGATTTAGCTTATTTGTCATTCACAGCTTAATGTAAACAACGGTTTTCAGCTTATTTCGGATTATTGTAACTAAAATATTTGATTTAGCTGATTAATAAAGTATTGTTCTTAATGTGTGTTAGGTTTAAGAAAAAGACTCGGTCACCCCGTGTATTTTTATGTTTAGCGTAGCTCGTAGTTTTATTAGTAATCGTATGATTTACGGTGTTGGGTCGGGTCTTTACCTACTGTAAGCCCACAACATAGCCCGTTTTATGGGCATTTTGTAAGACATATTTAAACCCTCTCCACACATGGAGAGGGTGTTGGAAGAAATCATTTGACACACACTCTTTAGTGTGTTTTTCATACAAATTCTCTCCATCTATCTCTCTCTCTCTCTAACTTTCTCTCTCTAACACCACCACCATGGTGGTGGTCGGCTGGTTTTCTGGTCGGCCACCCGACACCATAACAACACCAACCGGATCTGAGATTTTTAATATCTAACAATTGGCATCAGAGCTTCAGTTGCGTTCTTGGGTCGGGGTTACGATTTATGATCCTGTTGGTCTCAAAATTTTTCAAATCTGTCACAGTTTGTGGTTTTGTGTCATGTGTTTTGTTGTACGGTACTGTTCATTTACTGTTTATGTCTCGTTACTGTTCATGTTGGTTACTATTCATTTACGGTTTTTAACAGTTTAATTTTTGTGGTTTATGAGCTGTTCTTGAAGAAACACATCTGGGTTTATCTTTTTTCTTGGTGGTTGTCTGGCATAAAAATAAAAAAAACCAGATCCGGTTTTTAAGGAGAAGTACGAAAGTGACATGCGTTTTGTCTTAAGGGTCTGCGATTTGGGTCCCGCGTTTTGCTTCAAGCTGCGTTTTGCTATTGCGTTTTGTCTACACAAAAAATGCGACTTGTTCTTGCGTTTTGGTTACTAAGGCATTGAGATTTGCCTGATTGAAGACCCTTTTGCAAGCAAGTACAAACGTTACGCTGCCCAAATCTCAAAAATCATTGCGTTTTGTCTAAGACACCAGACTGCGTTTTGACTAGCAAGAAAAGGGTTGCGATTTGCTTGGTTGCGATTTGCTTGGTTATGTTTTGCTATCCACAGCCAAACCGAGTCAACTCGGTATTTACCGAGTTGACCCGGTAAGACTCACTGAGTCAGGTCAAACCGGTATGTGCCGAGTCAAGGCAACACAAAAACAGAAAGGTAGAAAGAAGAGACAGACTATGTTAAACCATAACAACAAACCAAATAACATTTACCATCTGCCTCAAACCAACATCCAACTACAACAACAATATCAACTCCATCAAACATCAACAAATCCACACTAGTATCCTAAACCCTTCGTCACAACAAATCATCTAAATCTTATCATCCATCTCCTCTATCAATCATGACTCGAATTAAAATGACAAATCAAATGATCTTAGATTGATTGTTTTTGTGTATAACAATTCATTATCAAGACCTTATCAAGATCAAATACACGAAATACAATACCTCATCATAGATCTGTGAGAGTCGTAACCCTCTTTCAATTTTTGAAATAAAGGATGATAAATAACAATAATGTTATCATCAATCTTTGATTCGGCGGAAATCATAAGAATAACACAAAACAGTCGACCTACCTGAGACCCATCCTAGGATCTTGAAGTCATAATGTCATATTCAAAAAGGCTCATTCGTTTGCTTCGTTGTGTTCAAGGCTCGAAACAGAAATCTATGAAGTAGTATTGTTCTCAGTTTGTGGGTTTGTGGTTTGTGTTCATATTCCTTTAAAGAAGTGAATGAAGAAGTAGATTGGTTTTCTTGGGTATGGAAGGAATAATTTGAATCTTGCTTAATTTTTTTTGTGTCGTTATGTGATTTTCGGAGAGGAGAGAAAAGGGGGCGGGTAGTATGAGGAGATGAGATTAGGGTTGGGGTAAGTTTGAGGAAAATTAGGGATAGTGTGGCTTATATACTCATATCTCATTTGGATTGGGTTTTTATTATAACCAAACTTGGACCGAGTTTTCGTTGAAGTGGGCTGAGTGTTACCGTTTTAATGTTGGGCCGAGTTGTATAAAATGGTGTTGGGCCAGTTACATTTAAACATGGGTTGGGTTACTTTAATTGATCCGAATTTTTATATATTGGGCTGGTGGATTACTACTTGGGCCTTTAATCAAATTGTTGTCAAAATGTTGGGCTAAGTTATGATTTTGGGCCGATAATGCTAATGATTTATCTGTTTTAGGCTCGCGCTATCGGATTGAGCCGAGTATTAAACACTTTCATGTCGGGTAAAGTATAAAAGACCGGGTTTATTACTTGGACGGGTCGTACTTATGTTAATCTATTGAGACCGATATCCGTTAACGATCATGACACATCAAAAATCACGAACAACTACACAACAAACACAATACATTACACTACAACGATCCTTATCAAAATTCACCTTCATTCATAATAGCTATCATTGAACTTTAATGACCATGGGGTTTAAAAGTGACAAAGTGACAATTTTTAAGTGATGAGACCGGGATCAATTTTTATAAAGAATCATGGAGCTATAAATTTTAATGGCGAGATGTGGTATTAATTTTTCTAAGTGACTACGGAGTCAATTGGGTATCACTTAATTGAAATTGAAGTTGGATTTCACGAGGGCGTGTACTTATTTTATCTTGAAGTCGGGGTTGGTTGGATGCATGACTTTCAATGATAACTTTCTCGTGCTTAAGATTTAAGTTGAAGACTTGGTTTATCTAGTTACCAGCAGTCGGGGTGGATGGTTGAAGACCTGGATAACTATCACTTAAAGGAGTTACGTTGTAGTACTCAGTGTCACACGCAGAAGACGATGTGGATAATCGCAAGAGGTGATGAATGTCTCATACTTTGGGAGGAGTATTGAGTACTTAGAGATTTGCTTGGAGCACAAATTCTCTACACCGTTCTTCCAACATTTGTGCAAGCTTAAGTCACAAGAACGGGAAATTCTACTTCAGTTTCAAGTTTGGTATATCGGGTTTACTCCATCAGTGGTCACTTCAAATAGCCTACATCAAGGGTGGTAAAGATAGTCAGAGAGAGTTAACGAGTAGAGATTTGATCGGCAGTTGATTCTCACAGGATACATTTGTGCTAATTTTATTCTTCTCACATGATTTCAAGTATATGTGCGTACTATGTGTTGCTGATTTTGAGGTATCAAAACCAGCAAGGGGGAAGGAGACATACATCTGAACGCACAACGAGTACACATGATGAACTTCATACCTTTTCCTTATTTAAGGTCATTCCGAGAAGACAAAAGTCATAACCGCAGAGAAAATCAGTGTTGTATCTCGTGGCTTTTGGTATATTATTCCAACTATGTGGGAGAAGAGATGTAAGAAACTATTTCTCTGATGATAAAAGAGGTACACAATTGTATGATGATTCCTCCAGTTAGTCAGTATCCTACACGAAGAAATGTGTTCATCCGGGATGTACTTGATTTTTATGGTACTGTTTTGGTGTTGTCATTTCGACTACATCCGGTACTTAGTTGTTTTTATGGTGCTGTTTTGGTGTTATCATTTTGACTACATACGGGAAAAATTACTTTCACTCAAGACTTAGTTGACTTTGGTGAAACAATTTAAATGTGTTCATCCGGGACTTACTTAATTTTTATGGTACTGTTTTGGTGGTGTCATTTCGACTACATCTGGTACCTAGTTGTTGTTATGGTATTGTCTTGGTGTTATTACTTCAACTACATATGGGATAAATTGCTTACACTCGGGGCTTAGTTGACTTTGGTGTAGCAATTCTCATCTGCAATTTCCTGAAGGGAGAAAAGTGCATTTTCGGGTCTTAATTGATTTTGAAGCTACGTTTTCGACTTTATTGATGGGATTGAGTGTGTACTTTAGGTTTTTGGGCTTCATATAATGAGACTGGTTGCATCACTTCAACTTCATAGGGGAACTGTTCTCTTGACACTTTTGGTATGCATTACTTCAGATTCCAGCGGGAAGAAAAGTGAGAAGAATTATTCAAGCGTGAGAAGATACGTTGCTGATATATTTGATGATTCCCTGAACGGATAATCACTATGCTTATTTTTAAAAGGTGCAGCAATATTTTATGTGGTTTACTACTTATTCCGCTGTGCACTTAATTATTCTAAGCTTGAAAGAAAGCTTTGAAATTGCTCAAGAAATGATTGCTCGTTTGGGGGGAAGCTATGAAGCTTCTAAATAATGAATATGTGGCATGAATTAGGGGGAAGCTAATTCAGAAGCTTCTCCTTAACCAGAAGTGCATGGGTTACTTTGTTCGTGCCTATTACAGTATTTCTCCTACAAGGTACTACAAAGATGATTCATAGTGGAGTGCAGACTTGAAGTCAAATGAAAAGCAGATTCTAGAAGACTTCGACATGACTAGAAGTCCTTAGGTATGATTACAAAAGGAGTAATGTGAGAATAAGGGAATAGTGCAGACTGAGATGGAGTTAGTAATGGAACATACCCAACAAGGTACTAGTAATGAAGTCTTGGTAAGCACTGAAGGGGTTGAAGAATGAAAAAGAAATGTTAAGATAAAGGGTGAAAAGAAAGCAACCCTCCTTAAACATTAGGCAGAAACCAGGTCAATACATATTTGAGGATTCCCTGAACGGATAATCACTATGCTTATTTTTAAAAGGTGCAGCAATATTTTATGTGGTTTACTACTTATTCCGCTGTGCACTTAATTATTCTAAGCTTGAAAGAAAGCTTTGAAATTGCTTAAGAAATGATTGCTTGTTTGGGGGGAAGCTGTGAAGCTTCTAAATAATGAATATGTGGCATGAATTAGGGGGAAGCTAATTCAGAAGCTTCTCCTTAACCAGAAGTGCATGAGATATTGTACGTGGCTTATTTGCTCTTATTTGACGTCTTTTTTTTGCTTATTTAGGTTAACATTTTCGTTGGCAATTGTTTAGTTTTTTTTCGTCTTTGCTTAGCCTTACTCCAATCTTATTGTTTTCAATCTTATTAACTAGTTGGGCTATACTCGGTGGGCTAATAAGTGTATTTTCACTTTTGAGTATTTGAAGTTTTGCTTTTTCAACAGCTTATTCCTAGTTTTCGTAGCTTATTAGTAACTTTTTCAGCTTATTTAAAGTTTGGTTTCATAGCTTATTCTCGTTTCTTTTTCTTTAAGAAAACCATAAAAAGCATTTCTCTTTCTCTTATCAATACATTTTTAGCTTATTTTGTTTCTTTAACTATCAATAAAATATGTCCTTTCCATGACAAAAGCTCAAAGTTTTTTTGTTATTAGTTTTTCGTGGCTTGTTAGTGCATTCGAGCTTATTTGCTAGTTCTTAAAGCTTATCAAAAACCGCTTATTCAAGCTTTTGGTTGCCTTATCTTGTGGTCCACGGTTTGAACACAAAGATAATGTAATCCCTGATCCAGCACATCCTAAGGGGCATTTTTATTTTTTTTAACGAAAACATTGAATATACGCAGCGGAATAAGAATAAAAACATCAATGTTAAGAAACAAGGTTTTCTTTTATTCAACACAGCCCCAATTCTATGTGATCAAATCATAGAACGGTTACTCAACAATAACAGGAATCAAATGATTCTTGAGGCTAAACACTATAGACGTCTACACTAATTATACAAAACATGTACACACACACTTTTGTATCTAGTCGACTCTCATATGATGAACACACACTTTTCTGGATTAATACCTAAACCAGACGCCCTGCCTCCTTTTATAAACTAAAGAGGCTAGGGTTTACAATAAAAACCTAGCTTACATATTAAGCTAACCTAATATTACATCTTAAGTCCTTGTTGTTTCTTCTTTCTTCATTGTTGCATATAAGATTTTGTAATCATCAAATCAAAATTCCCAACAGATAAGGTTGTTTTTGTTGGTATCTGTAAAAGACAAAAAGGACAAGTTTTGTATTGTTTAACAAATAGACTAAAACGTACAAGGACCACATATAGTACACGTAGAGGTTTGGTCTTTTGGCTCTATAGCGGTTTGGTTTAGCCGTAGAGGTTTGTCATACAGGTTTGTAGATGTTTATACTTGATAGAGGTTTAGGAAACAAAACTTTGCCCGTTTTTAAAAGTCCACAGCGGTTTGGCAAAAGTGGCAGCGGTTTACGTTTTGTAACATGGGAACAAAAGTGGCAACAGTTTATTACATTACATAGACCAAAACTCTGCTAAAATTTATTCAATCTACGAAATAAGCATTAAGTACAAGACTCACAACAAATTGCAAGTTAAACGAGTTCATTTCGAGTTGTTTCGGGTTTTTCGGGTTATACCATTAGGATCGCGGTCCTTCAACGATCATCGTAGTATATTTATTTTTTATCGTCGATAACCGTACCACTCCGCGAGAAGCAATATATCATCGTACAATGTTTTATAAAACTTAAACGAAGAAGACAACAAAAACGAGCGGGAAAATGTTTTTATTATATTGAAATTTGAATCTTACACTTTCGGCCCCTAGACTTCAAATAGTTTTTACTATTAACCCTTATTGTTAAAACAAGTTTAAATTTTAACCTTTGTTTTTAAAAACACTTTTAAATTTAACCCTTTCTTTTCATCATTTTCATTATTAGTCTTTAAGTGTTTGAAACTTTTTCAATTATAACCTTCATTTTTCAAACAGTTTCAATTTTAGCTATTTGTTTTTAGAAGTTTATTTTATTTAGTTCATTCTTACTTGTTTTAGCCTTTAGTTAATTGATTTCACCTTAGTCCTTATTTCAAGTTTTTCTAATAATCATCAATTAAGATCAAGTACGTTAACGTCAACAACGATTTTTTTTCTCAAAATCCTTAACAACAATCACTTAATTTACTTAAGATCCTTAATTTCATTTCACACATTGAATTATAATGGAATCTTTGAATTCGAATTCACAACAGAGAGAGTTGCATCAGTTGCAACAAATGCAAGACAAAACAAAGAAAAGTTGCATGACATCTTTTCGGCTACTTCATTCATTTTTCCAGGTTCTTTCATATAATAAATTAAAAATCGATGGAGGTTTCAAACGGTTATTTGAGACACTCTTTGAACAAGATGTTCAGACTTTCACAGGCGCAATGTTACTTAACTTGGATCAACTAGAAAAGCAACTTGGCAAAGAAGAATTTCAAGAAACTAAATCCATGGATGCTTTTTGAGCACTTAAGACACAGTTTTAGTTGCTCATCAATTTCCAAGACTATTTCGATTATTTTGATGATGGTCTAATGATACATAAGTACTTTCTAGCATACACTCGAACTGAGGTTCGACAATTTCATGATACATTGATCCAACACATGGAATCTGTTAACAAGTCCATTGATGAAAGAACACAACTTAAACGAGAGTATGATAGAAGAGTGAATAAAAGACTGATGCAACGCAACATGAAAAAGAGAGGTAACGGATGATTCCCGAGTATAAAGCATTAGATGCTAGTTTAGTTGTTACAACATGCAGTGGGACAAAGTCAGATAAGCATGATACAAGCAGCAGTTCAGGGACTTATATCACACATGTTGTGGATGCATATATCATACCAGTAAATGACCAAGTGCCATTTGCTAAGGTATAATTGACTGCTCAACATAATGTCCTTACTAATGAACAACAACACACTGAGCAATCTGAACCCATTTATGACACATATCTGTTGGAAAAGGTTGATAGCAATACCACTCATGATTTAAAAAATATGTTTCATAGGGGGGGAGATATTGACCAGGATGCTAAACAATATCAAGTAAAAAGTCCTTTGCTTAACGCTGAGCTTTTCAAAACAAAAGAAATGATTGAAAAAGAAACGATATTGGACTTTTCACACTGAGGTTTACTACTTGAAAAACATTGTATTTCCCTAGAACTTGAAATACAGCAAAAAGATGTAAGTTTTCAAAGTAACAAACCAGGTAAAAACCAGGATGCTCCTGAGTTTCGTGAATTTTTTGAGATAAATGATTTGAAATCTCAGCTACAGGCCAAAACCACACTAATTTGCAACTTGAATAATCAAATTAAAAGTGTAAAGGAAGCAAGTAATAAAGCCAAAGTTAAAAATGATATAGATGTAATTGAAACTATTAACATCGAATTAGAACACAATGTGGCTAAATTACTTGTAACAAATGAGCAATTACATAAAGAAAATGAGCATTTGAAACAGACCTACAGAGAACTTTATGATTCAATTAAAAAGACACGTTGATGTGTCGTTGTGTGGTGTATATTTTGTTGATTCAAGTTTTAAATTTATATTTTTTTTCGACTAAACCAAAAACAACACTTTAATGGGCAGTGTACGCGATCGATATTCATTTCGTGGTAAGTAGGGTGTCGAACACTTGAAGTGAGGTTAAATCTATCAATTTAATTAATATCTTGGTTATCTATTATATGTTAATACTATTCTATTCTAAACCTATGTTAAACCTATGTCAGTCTAAATCCTAATTCTAACGGGAAAAAGGGGGGTTTTCAGCCTGAGAGACTGGCACTGTTTGGTTGGTGACTATAATCAATTCAAGGCATTTTTACCCACGCAAACTAATTAACAAAAGATAAAAGAGAGGTCAAACCTTATATAAGAAACTGTATTAACCATTATTAATCCGATTAGAAAGTTAATTTGTTTATTAAGTGCAATGATTTCTTCTCTCGAGGTGGCATATCATTCTTAAGACTTAGGTGACATCCTCCAAGACCTAGACACATAATTCTTGTCAAATTAAAGCATCCCAAAAGCATCCTTATTACTCTGATTATGAAATCCTAACTTTAAGGATTACAAGCAATGGTGATCTTGTTAAACCCTAGCTCATAGAGACTTTACCCACTTACCGCTTAATGGCAATTTATACACTAGTAGTCCACTTGTCCAACTATCCAATGGAATCAGAACGTTACTTGTTGAATTATCTAGGTCACCAGCTAGTCAACACGATCAATAATAAACCATTGGCAATTATCCAATTAACAGTAACCCAAAGTGTATCCTAGACACAAGACTGTAGAAGGGACAGTATTTTGTGTAAACTATAAATTCTAGATGTATAAATCACTATATGGAGAGCTATCTCGGACTCTAGATCTACTTGGTCCGCTTCACTAGATCCAGTTGAATGATAGGTCGCATACAAAAGTGCGTAAACAAGTTTAAATTGATAAACATAAACAAGCATAGAATAATAAATCAAGAAATCGAGAAAAATAAATACCAAACATTCAAATCTTCATAATAATGGATAATACCCAAAGGTATTAGCCTTCAAACGTCATAATAAATACAAGAGCAATTATTTAGCCAAGGTAAACTAACCGAGTTAACGAATGATACCAAAAACTGAACGATTACTAAAGTATATGAAATTACACGTTGTCTCCTATGGAATTGATAACGTTGCTCGACCTCTTCTACTCTTTTTCTCCTCTGAAAATCAACTTTTATGGTTTAGGTATCGAGAATATGATTTAGCACACTAAAAACTCGTTTTTGAGTTTTCTATTTATAAGGTCTGGAAGTCGGTTGGATACGGCGTATCTAAGTGTTGGATACGGCGTATTAGGGATTTTATAGAGTAGGGACCACGCTTGATATCTTCCAGAATATTTAAATACTATATCTTGAATACGGCGTATTGAGTCTCTCTGGATACGGCGTATTGATCTTTATCCTTCTGTGGTCTTTGGTGAGTGCAGTCATGGATACGCCGTATCTTCATTGGTGGATACGGCGTATTGGTCTTCAGAATAGTAATCTTCAAAATATCTTCATTTAAGCTCCAGAATGCGCGCCTTTTGCAAACTTTCACCAATTACTCCATAATTAATGCAATTCTCAAATATAAACGATTAAGTAACAATTCTTTGCAATAACTATACAAAATGGGTTAATAACATTGGATAAATGATGCTATAAAATAGACGTTATTTGATGTCATCAAATATCCCCCCACTTAAATCCTACTTGTCCTCAAGTAGCCTTTAGAAGTTTATAAAAATGTATCCCTAAGAATATTTTCTATTAAAGCATTTATTTGATCTATTACAAGTACACAACCAAACACCTCACGAAATAGGAAGATGAAAACACTCAAATCACTCAAATAATCTATGTGGTAACATGTAACTAATTCGATCAATTGCTCGGTCGTGACGAGTATTCTATCATAAGCTTGGCAAGGATACACATCTCCACCACTAAAGCCAAGGAGTAACAAGTTTATAAAGGTAAATATGGGTTTTTGTATGGAAAGGCTTATGGTTGATCATTTTACAATCTTTCACCAGAAGTACCACTCCAACAGGGAAGCTGAAGCACACATACATGGCCGTAACGACGGAATAGACATGTGTGTTCGATCACATCCCATTCGAATTTAACCAACGGTTAGGATTAAGAATGATATAGGGTAGGAACCTTCTAACTTTCACCAATAGTAATAAACCAACAAGGCAGCTGAGACATGCATACATGGCCATAACGTCGGAATAGACATGCACGCTCGATCACATCCTCATTCGCGTAAAACCCATGGTTAATCATTAGGTGAGAGGGAAGTAAATTGTTGTTAAATAAAAATCAAGAAACAAATAGATTAAGCCTAAAGTACAAGTTGCTAGACACTTTTTCCCGACCGTTACCATGACAAAGACACGACTATTTACAATGTCTTGATCATAGATCAAAAACAACAACCTAAGTTGGCGTTCCCGTAATGGTCAACTTTCTAATCATCCCAAACATCACATACTCTACAAGGCAAGTGGCGATATCTTCTACTTCGTACAATACTTTACATCGTTGATTTTATAGTGTTGATCCCAAGCCTTGATCGATTCTTTACCTTGTAAAGTGTTTGTTACCTTGAATGAATTCAAAATAACAATGGTTGAGACTTTGTTTGTATATCAAAGTGTATGCGGAATCTACACTTCAATACTCTAGAAGTATTAAT